>JAADXZ010000134.1:0-39829 GCA_023338055.1 Phytopythium mirpurense
CCCCCCCCCCGGCTTCTGCTGAAAGTATCGCTCGAGCGCCAGACGTCGACATTAGGTTGAGGAGCTCCTTGGCGTGCTGTCCCGATGGAAGTTGACGAGTCCACTACAGCTAGTACTGCTACTGGCTATCGTGGCGAGCGCAAGTGGGCCATCATCTGCGACCTGGTCATGCATTACGGCTGCATCGCGGCCAGCTTGCTGTGGGACCTGTTTGTCGTGGTGGTGGCCTGCTTGATCTGTATCGCGGCGTTTTCCAGGCGCGAGACAGAGGCTCGTCATGACTTCCAGAGGGCGCCGCAGCTCATCAACCTGTTCTCCCTTGAGCGAGACCGCCGCGTCCACGCGCGCAGATATGTGGAGATCGTATGAGAAATGCACGCATGCCGCGATATCTTTTGGCACGATAAACAATACGTTGCGTGTTGTTCTCTCGTTAGGTTTGACACTCCCGTTGGCTGTGAAAACGGACGGCGTCGCGGGCTCGTCGCGCCGCCGCGAAGGGAAGAGGGACGACCAGCTAGGCTTAGTTGTCCTTCTCGACCTTCTTGATACCGCGCAGGCGGCCCGTGCGGCGGGCGGCGATGAGACCGACCTTCTTACCGGCGGGCGCGTCACGGCGGACCGTCGACGGGTGACCGATGTGCTGGTGGTTACCACCACCGTGGGGGTGCTCCACGGGGTTCATGGCCACACCACGCACCTTGGGCCACTCGTTGCGCTTGACGCGGTACTTGTGGAAGGCACGGCCGGCCTTGAGGATCGGCTTGTCGGTACGGCCACCGCCGGCGACGACACCGATCATGGCGCGGCACCTGGAGAATTACAAGACGATCGTAGAGCGTTAGCATGGTGATCAGGGGTGAGGCTGGGAGAGTAGGCGTCCCGGGATCCCTAGTCCAAGCGAGCAAATGACCGATCGACACAGCTCTTCCCCCCGCTCCGAGCCGTGAGGGGCAAAAGCAGGGGTCATAGGGCGGATGGATACTTACTCACCGCACAAGGGCGGGAATCCAGCATGATCGAGGCAACCACACGCACAGCCCGCCGCTCTCGGTGACAAGAGACAGCAGGATGGCGGCGCGAACGCTCTCCAAAGAGAGCGCCGCCGTGCCCTCTCGGGGTCGGGCGCAACGCGCAAGAGCAGAGCTCCGACGTCGTCACGCACCCTCCCCCGAGACTCATGGAAACATCAAAGAAGCAGAAGCGCAACTTACGCCGACGGCACGGTCTTCTTGGAGCCCGAGGGCAGGCGCAGCTTGGTCTTGCCCTTGTCCTCGTCGTGGGTGACAATGACGGCGTAGTCGCCCGAGGCGCGCGCGAACGAGCCGCGGTCGCCGATCTTGGCCTCCACGTTGCAGACGATGGAACCCTCCGGCAGGGCCGAGAGCGGCACGATATTGCCCACCGTCATGGCGGCCTTGGCGCCGCTGTAGATGAACTGGCCCGTGTACATGCCCTCGGCCGCGATCAGCAGCTCGTGCTTGAGCTTGAAGCGGTACGGGTCGCGGTACGTCACGCGCGCGAGGGGCGCGCCGCGGCCAGAGTCATGGATGATCTCCTTGACGACGCCCTTGATGTAGCCGGCGCGCTCCACGTAGTCCAGCGCGCGGAACTGGGCCGCACCCTTGCGCTTGTGCGTGTGCGACTTGAAAATGCCGCCGGCGCCCTTGCGCTGTCCACGAATCACGCGACCCATCTTGTCGTTCTTTGGTTGGGAATGTCAAAGTGACGCCGGCGCTCCTCATGGCGGCCAAATCACGGCGGTGGGCGGCGCCGCCCCACCAACCAACCAACTGGGGGAGGAGGTCATGTTATGTGTGGACCACATTTGATACCTAATAGATACTTTAGAATACCGGTAGAGGTACATTTGGTTCAGTACCGAAACTACCGGTAAGTGATCAAGGTAGGTCCGACTGATTGGCTGTGGGCAACATCGGGCCTACGGAGCCTCGCCTCTCAAATGGCCACTGCTCATTCCCAGTTGAGCCTCCCAAGCGTTCCCGATAGGCTTCTGCCGGTGGCTACCAAATCTGCATGGTGTTGTCATGTGTGTGTGAGTGTGTGTGTGTGTGTGTGTGCTAAAAAGCTGCGGCGTTGTCTCCGGAAGGAGCTGCGTGCGCGGCCCGCATTTGGTATCTCCACCCTGTGAAACAACCTTGTGTGCGGGGTGGTCATTGAGTAATGCGATACGATTGTCGGGGCGAAATAGTTGGGCAGTACGCGGCGTCTCCTCCATCCGCTGTTTGTCCTGGTTTGTCTCCGCACATACCTCAATCAAAGCGAGTGCATGCATGTGAGCCTGGTTTGGTGGCCAAAGAAAGCCATTCATGAGCGATCCAAAGCTGGTCGACGGCTGCGCGTAAGCATGAACGATCTCCTGGTACCTAGCTCACAACTCACTGCAGCGAATGATGCTGCTGGGTAGTGCAGCGAGCTACCGTAGAGCGGCAGCGTAGAAAGCAGTGCTTTGCAATCCGCAGCATCCCAACACCGCTGCTCGTCTCTAAAAGTTTGGACTCTAATGGTCGGGAGCCGTGCATGCAGTCTAGTAGGTATCTATGCTTGGAGCAGTTGAGCCCTGTGAATCTATCCACTCGACGGGCGAATTTGGTACAGACAGTCGTGTGCGAAAGCGGCTGCGCGGCTGGTTGAATGGCAAGCGAAGGAGAGGGAGGCGCGCGGCTACCAGTGGGCGAACGATGCCGGTACCGCCCCGACCTCCATCCAAACTTCGGCTTCCGAGCGAGCATCGCTCATAAATACACCGGCACGAAGACCGTCTACGCGACTGTGGCCTTGCTCGCGGCCGACGACGTCGCCATCACTGGGATATGAGCGACGGCCCGGGCACGCGCGGTGGCGGCAATCCACGGGTGCTGCAGAACCTGGTCGGCCGTGAGCCGCATCGCCGGGTCCTTGTGCAGCAGCTTGGCCATGAGGTCCTTGGCGTCGGCCGACACGGCCTGCAGCGAGGGCACGTCGAACGCCACGGGCTCGGTCTTGATGCGGCGTTCGACGACAAAGTCCGAGGCCGTGCCGTCCAGGTCGAACGGGTGCGAGCCGCTCAGCATGATGTAGAGCACGCAGCCGAGCGCCCACATATCGCACGCCGCCGTGCACTCGCCCTTGGCCAGCAGCTCGGGCGGCAGGTACGCCGACGTGCCGATGTCGTCCAGCCGCGTGTGCGCCGTGGACGCCGGGCCGGCGCTGCCAAAGTCGGCGAGCTTGACCAGGCTCGCGCTGCTGCGCTGCTGCTGCTGCTGCGACGGGAGGTCCTTGTCGTCGCGCGACGTGAGCAGGATGTTCTCCGGCTTGATGTCCTTGTGCACGAGGCCGTGGCGGTGCATGAAGGACAGCGCGCTGGCGATCTCGAGCGCGATGGCGCCGGCACGGTCCTCGTCGAGCGCCCCGCGCGCCACGATGGACTCGAACAGCTCTCCGCCGCGCGCGAGCTCCGTCACGAGGCACATCTTCTTGCCGTCCATGTACACGTCCTTGAGGTCGACGATGCTGTCGTGGCCGCCGAGCGCCTTGACGAGCTGCAGGGCCGCGATCTCGCGCTGCAGCGCCGCGAAGTTGCTGCGCGCGGGCTCCACGATCTTGACGGCGGCCACCTCACCCGACTCCTCGTGCATTCCGATGCGCACCGTGCCAAACGCGCCGGCGCCGATCTGGTCAAAGAGCTGCCAGCGCTGCTCGGGCTGCTTGGCGAGGAGCGGCTGCTGCAGCGCCCGGTTGGGCTCCAGCTCGAGCGCCGCGCGCGCGTGCGCCACGGACGCCTCGCGCTCCAGCTCCAGGGTCACCGTGATCGCCGCGGCGCCTACCACGGCCATGCCAAGCCGCGCGTTGCCGCCCATCACACCGCTGCTGGCGCTCGAGGCGCCGGCGGCCGCGAGCGGCACGCGCCGCGCCTGCACCCGGTACGCGCTGGCGAGCACGCGGCCGCCGCGCCGCATCAGCTGCGCGCGCAGCTCGCCCTGAAGCGCCGCCGCGGCGCACGCGCCCACGAGCGGGCCGCTCGCCGCGACTGCTTGTCCGAGAGCCCACATGGCCGGCGAGAATGAGAGCGCCTTGCACCTAAATTTACCGGCAGGCGTGCTGCTTGCTGCTGCTGCTGCTGCTACTGCGTTACAATCGCGCGGATGCTTTTGCTGCCGCGCTGCTTCCTCCTGTTGCGTGGCGCGCAAGAAGTCGAATGCGCGTGGAGTGCGGAGAAGAGAAGCTACAACGCGCGACCAGTTCCATGGCACCAAAAAAGCAAGCAAGCAGCTGGACACGCACGGGCTTGTCGGTTGTTTGGTCGACGAGCTGGCGGTTTGTACCAGTGTTTGTATGGTTGTCTGGTGGTGCGACAGACCCCTAGCTTCAGTCGCACCTTGCACCAAAATCTGAGCATTCAAGCTCGGCTGCCAGGGTTTAACGCGCACAAACAGGCGAAAGGGTAGGGTGCCAAAAATACAGCACAGCACAGGGTATTAATATATACAGTATCCCGTTGGTGCTTGGGTGAGTGAGCCAAAGCACCAGCAGCTGCAGCACTCCCAAGCAGCAGCAGCCTGCAGCTTAGCGTCGTCCTCGACTCGGACAAGACGATCACATGGTGCAAAGTGCTTCTCTTCTTGTCGAGAACGAAGCAGCGGCGCATTTCGCAGAGTCCATGTAAGGACGACCTGGAGCTCGCCAGGTCTTCTCTGGCAGAGAAACTGTTGAGAAGATGTGAAGCGGCAGAAGCAGATTCGAGAATCTGCATAAATACACGAGACAGACCTGCCGTTTCGTGCGCATTCACCAACTACAATACACATTCCTCTCGGTCAAAAGCTTCGCGCTCTTATCCACCGCCATGCTAGGTACTACTACTGTACCTAGCCTGTCCATCGCGCCCTCCGCGTCACCACCGGCGACCAAACACCTTCATGAACAGGTACATGACGACAAACACGACGGCGACCATGGCGATGAGCCAGAGCGTGGTCCAGAGCCCGATGCTGGACGCGAGCTGCTTCTCGAGTACCTTGTTCTCTCGGTCTAGCAGCGCCGCGTTGGACTCGGCGCTCTCGCCCACGGCGTCCAGGATCTTGACGTCGTCCACGAGCGACTGGTTGATCGTCTGCGTGCGCTCCTTGAGCTGCTGGGCGAGCTCCGCCATCTCAGACTGCAGCGCCTCCTGCTCCGCCTGCGCCACCGCCTCCGACGCGGATTGTCGCTCGCCCGCCGCGCGATCCACGAGCCTGGACGCAAGAGAAGAGTGCAGCGCGTCAGAAATGCAATCGCTTGACCGTATACCAACGCAGCCCAGCACGTGCCCCAGTCGTTTGCGCAGCGCCCGCGTCGTCAGCTTTTCTTCTCGCGCCGGTGGAGTATCGAGCATCGTCTCGAACTCGCGCGCGTCCAGCTCCCAGTCCTTGCTAACGCTTCCCTCTGGTCGGTCTGCACTAAGAGACCCAGCTCCCTCGGGCGCCTGCGTCTCTGCTGCTTCGTCCGCTTCTCGCGTCAGGCGCTCAGCCGAGCGTGGGGACAAGCGTGCCGCCTTCTTCCTCGTATGCCTCCGAGTGAGCGCTGGTACTCGGAAACGCGCGAGCTCGTCGTCTTCCTCGCTCGCCAGGCGCTCGATCTCCTGGAGCACGGGCGCCAGCTCTCCTTCCATCTCTTTCAGTCTGCCTCCGGCCTGCCAGACGCCACATGGCATCCTTCGTCAGCCCCTCACGCTACTCCGTAGGAAGTTCCTGTTAGGAGCACAAACGCGCACATAGCGCACCCCACTCTGGTCGACGAGCTCCTGGAAGTGCTGCGCCATCAGCTGGTACTGTACGCCGTGCATCGACGGTTAGCGTCTCCTCGTCTCACCAATAGCGCGCAGATATCGTACGCTGGGTCTCCGTTCTCTTTCGGATAAGGATGGCAGTACGCATACGCACCTGATAGAGTGTCTCGACGTCACGTTGCGGCGCCTCGGCGTCCCGGAAGCGCGCCCACGCCTGCAGGAACCGCCGGCAGTTGACAGCTTCGAGCTCCATCGTCATGATTAGCGCTCGCTTTCTTTGCACCAGTTTGAGAAGGTGAGTGAAATGTGAAGCGCTCCAGGAGGAGGTCTATATTTTCGTATAGGTCGTCCCACGTGGTGTGGAGCGCTCTATACTCACATCTGAATCGACCCACACAGTAAACTTGTTGAAATCGATCATCACTCCGTGTCTTCTCGGCGGGAGCAGCGCAAAGAGGAGCGCACCATGGACAGCAGGTGGCGGATACGCGGCGCGTTCGGCGCGGCACTAGATCGCGAGCGCTGCCCATCGCTGCGTAATTCAATCCAAGGGGTTATATTGTGGCTGCTATTGGTACTGGCGCTGGCCATGGCCTCGCCCGTGGCTGCTACAGCCCCAAAGACGTTTGTGATCTCGTCGACAACAGATCCAAGGACGATCTTCAAGGTGCGTATCCGTCACGGCACGTGGTTACGTTTGACTGCGGCTACAGTTGGTGCGCTCACAGCCTACCATCGCCTGCGTCTCTATCAGTGCTCGCGCGAGCGGTCAATCGGGCCGTACAACGAGTACTTCGTGGCCTGCGAGCTTCAGGTGCCCGACCGGGACGCGCTGGACGTGCTAGAGATATGGAACGCGACGCTGGACGGCTCGGCGCTCGCGCCGAGGGAAACAGTCCATTCCGAGCTGCTGATGCGACTCAACACAACGCTGACAGCCGTGCGCATACGCAATAGCTCGATCCTAGCGAGCGCCGTGGAGATTCACGCGCGCAGCATTGACATGGACGCCGCCTCCGCGGTCAACGTGTCGGCGCGGGGGCTCAAGTTCGGACCGGGCTACTACTCGTGGCTAGGCTCACGGATGGGCGCTAGCTACGGCGGAATTGGTGGCGCGTCGCTGTCGATTCTCCAGTCGTCGTGCGAGCAAGTGAGCTCCAACAGATTCTTCCGCGACATTGGCGATGCCAACGGCACCATGGCCAACTTCCGAGGCTACGGCAGCGGTGGAGGCAGCGACGAGGCACGCGGTGGCGGGCGGATCGGTCTGGAAGCGAACAAAAGCATTCACATGAATGGCTCACTGCTGGCGGTAGGCGCGGACGCGTGCTCGGACTGCTCCGACAGCGCCGGGTCCGGTAAGGGACTCTCTCTTGTGGTCGATCTGCCGCAAGATGCACGAGATATCAAGGTCGCATTGCCTCTCACGTGGTGCCGTTCTATTCTATTGCACTTGCTATTGCAGGCGGGACCATCATCATGTTTGCAGGGGAACGGATCTATGGCAATCCGAGTGTCAAGGCGAACGGAGGACAGCCAGCGGTATACAACCCTGACAGCGACGAAGGTGGTGGTGGCGGAGGTGGCGGCGGCCGAATCGTGTTTGATGCCGCCAAAGGGGAAGAGCTGAATGCATCTTCTGTGGAAGCCTTCGGCGGCGGGCTGCCCGTCAGCGGCAGCAGCAACGGTTTGGTCATTGAATGGTGTCAACTTGGCGCTGATGGGACGATTCTGAAGATTCGACACGACGTGCACGATGTCGACCAAGGCGCTGACAGCAACGCACTACTCGCTGATGACAGTGGCATCCCTGCGGTCTCGACCCTGCTTATCAAGGGCGGACGGCTCGCCCATGCCGGACCCGCGAAGCGCATACAGATCTATGGATGCACCCCAATTTACGGCATCACTTCACGGGGCGACCCATTCCTCCCCAAGCACGTGGCGAACGTGTTTATCACAGGCGGTGCGGCCATTTGCACGGCGTCAATCCACCTAAAGGTATGACAGAGCTGGTGTGAACGATTGCGATTGAATATCTGCTCTCGTCTGCGTTTGCTAATATTGGCTACTCTGTTTCGGTGGTACAGCTCAACATCTCCAGCGTGGCAAGCTCGATAGTGGTAATCCGGTGATGGCGCATTGAGTGCATCGATGATGGAAGCTGATGCAGCTTGATATGTGGTGCGTGCTGGCCCAATGGTGGCGCAGTTGGACTCGGGATCGCAGTTGAATGCGTTAGAGCGGGAAGAGAGGATCGAGTTGAGCGCCGCCAAGATATCAATCCAGGTAAGAGGCAACTGAGCATACGTCCTGGAGCACTGACACTTACATATCACTTGTACTGATCCTGTATGTATGGTTGCTACGCAGGGATACGTTGGTCCATCGTCGCTAATGGCGCACGACTTATTTGCAGTGTCCCTGGATGGAAGGGCTGGGGTGACGTTCCTCAACGCGTATGTGATGGTACATCGTCTTGACGTGGCTTCTCGCGGTGGCGGAGCCTCCGTCGACCCGTATACGGAAATCCAGTTTCTCGACCAACTGTCGATTATCGCCGACGCCGATATCCAGATCAAGGGCTTTCTTCAGCCAATTGGCGGCGGGGAACCATTCATGACGCCTCTTCTGAATGACCCCGTTGCCGTCGTCAAGCTCTCGACCAATCGCGACCTGGAGCTCCGCCCACAATCTGTGCAGCAGCTTGGCGCCACGATTCTCGGCGCAGTTGCAGGCGGCTCTGCCACCATCGACATGCCGTTCGGTACTCCGTTCCTCAAGCTGCGAGTATCCGGCCGCAATGTCACCATACTGAATGTCAACAGCGGGCCGCTGGATCGATGTCAAGCGATCCCGGTACACGGCAATGAAGATACTTGCCAAGCGCTCAACCAGACAAGTGCTGCATTCACCAGTCTCCAAGTGACCGAGGAGAACGACCCGAAGTACGCAATCAGCGTGTTTGCGTCGGATACTGCGAGCATTGGTAATGTGTCAGCTGGGTCGATGCTGCTGTGCAGCGCCAACATCGTCGCAATCTCCGGTGCCGTGTCAAGTGGCTCGCTTGGTTGCGGGTCAGGCATCGGACCAGGGGCCAGTCAGGTCATTGGCGATGCAAGTGGCGGCGCAGGCCATGGCGGACGCGGGGGAAACGTGCTTCCGGGTAGCTCCGGTGGAGGCCCATCGTATGACTCGAAAGCATTGGTGGCGGCGGACGCGAAGGACAAGTGGCCAATTTGGCCAGGCAGTGGGGCTGCGAGCGGCGATATGCCGAACAAACTGACGGGAGGCAACGGTGGCGGAGTGATCTATATTGGAGCGAAGCAAGTCGATGTGGCCAAGGGCGCGCTTGTCGGGGCAAGTGGTGGGCAGGGAACACGCGGTGGAGGTGGTGGGGCTGGTGGCTCGATCATGATTGTCGCGACGGAGATTTCCGGCGGCGGGGTGATCGACGCGTCGGGAGGGGAAGCTGCCGCCAGCTCGGACAGTGTCAGCGGTGTGTCACTTCTCGCATTGATCGAGACCTCCACGAACTCGACTTCGGACTCTCAGGTGGCTGTATGGGATTCGAACGGCGACTCGACCCTTCCTGTGGACGAAGACTCTGACCAAGGTCATTTCGGCGGTGGTGGTGGCGGTGGCATCGTGCGCGTTGCATACCAGGATGATGGTGCCTCGCCTTGTCCTCGCTGCGGTGGTGAAGAGTTCGCCAAAAACGGCGGTGTGATTACGGCGGCAGGCGGAAACGGGAAGTCTGGAGGTGAGAGTGGCGGCGAGGGCGTCTTGATCGCATCCAATTGCCGCCCAGGACGTGGCGGAGCTCTCTGCCTGTCATGTCCTGCCGGCAGCCACAGTCCCAAGCGCTTCTCCAAGTGCGCTCCGTGCGACCCTGGGTCGTTCTCGGACCACATGGGTGCCGACGTGTGTGACTTGTGCCCGCTCGGCCAGTTCAACGCCGACTTCGGACGCAACTCGTGCACCCCGTGCCCCACTGGCGCCTTTGCCGCACAAACCGGGTTGAAGCAGTGCCAGCTGTGTGCACCGGGAACTTTCGCGGCTGGCCCAGGCTGCAGCAAGTGCTCCGGATGCCCGATTGGCTCAATTACAACGGTGTCGGGCAGCTCGAACTGCACGCTATGCGGGGTTGGCGAGACGACGCTGGTCGTAGGCAGCACCGAGTGCCACGCATGTACGCACAAGCCGGATCACGCCGAGTTCAACATGCAGGGGAACTGCTCGTACGCTTGTGACAAGGGGCGCACGGGCCTGGACTGCCTCACTCCGTTCGAGCGCCTGATCCAGCCCATCGGCGGTCTGCTTGGGTTCCTCACCCTCGTTGCGTTGGCCACCGCGCTGATCTTCGGGACGTGGGCGTGTCTGTCCCGCCGCAGCGCTGAGCTCAAGTCTCTCAGATACGACGCATATCGTGCCCAACGCCAGCGCGACGAGCAGTCGCTGATGAGTCTCACGCACGACCTGACTCCGCGGCTCACGGACCAGGATCTGGGGGCCCACGTTGCTCGGCTGTACCTGGACGGCGACAACGATCCTCGCCGCCCGTGGCGACTCTATCCGTACTTCTTGCCGGCATCCCTTCGCGACATTGTTGAGGACGGCGCATACGCCGAGTTCGCAGCCGCGTGCAATCGCCTTCTGCATTGGAATGGCGCGAACGGGTGGGAAGCCTGGGGGATTCGGATTGTCTGGTGTCTTGCGCCGCCGCTCGGCGAGCTACTGTTTCGTCGCCGGCAACTCGTGCGGGTTGGGCGCCTCGCCAAGTACGTCGACGCGACCGGCGCGCGCTTCTTCCGTGAAATGAACTTCCGCGTGTATGCCGCCAAGACCAAAGTCGGCTTCAGGTATGAGCCGCACAGGTTGCGTTACCCGTAGGTTTGTAGCAGCAGAAGTGACTGACGCATGTCCATTGCCCACGTGTCCAAGCCCGGACTTCTCCCTGACCTACGTAGACGTCCTCATGCCGTCGCCACCGGATACCGGAGCGGACAGCGACATGGTGCTCGTAGTGGCTGGCAGCGGGTCTTTCTTCCGTCCGTTCCACCTCGACACGAACGACGTGCTGGTGCGTGCGGTGCCCTCGCGACTCGGACTCCTGCAGCAAAGCTTCTGGATCGAGTTCGTCGCGGATGCGAATGCGCTGCTACGCGTGCTGCCTCAGCCCTCATCTCGCGCTCGTCGAGTCCGCGAGGCGGTCGACACGACCCGTGACGTGTTGTTTCTCCTGCAGGAGTTCAACAAGCAGCATGTGGACGACGGCTTCTTCCTCGAGTTTGGCTCGTTCTCCGTCGGAAGGGCCGCCATATCGCCGCTCGACTCGAACTCGCAGTGCTTCGAGCGCTTTGAAGGGGACACGGAGCAGATCGAGCGCGCGTACTTAGACTACGCGACCGGAGCACCGTTCAAGCTCGCATTCCGACTCGCTCGACTGTCGTCTAGCTCAGATGCGACTTCGTCCGTGCGCCAACCCGAGCGCGGCAGTACTCCTGTTCCGGACGATACGAGCAGCCGTTGGTCAGTCGAAGAGGACCCGCGGCCCGCGACGTTCCGCTTGTCCCATATCCGGATGGAGGCTCTGTTCGCTGCTCCCCAGGCTTCCACCAACGGGTTGGGCAACAACAGAAGCGGGTCATTCAACGACGACGGACGGCAGCCGTTGCTCTCCCCGCGCTCCCGTCAGGATCCCGACAAGCCCCATTCCGAGAGGTCGGGGCGGGTTTCCAGACTCTGCAGCCAATTGATGCGCGACAACA
This sequence comes from Phytopythium mirpurense, assembly GCA_023338055.1. Classification (NCBI taxonomy): domain Eukaryota; phylum Oomycota; class Peronosporomycetes; order Pythiales; family Pythiaceae; genus Phytopythium; species Phytopythium mirpurense. The sequence continues at coordinate 11,539 of JAADXZ010000134.1, forward strand.
GCGCGTTGCATCGAGTGCTTCTCGTGCTGTGGCAGCCGCTGTACCCTCTGTTCCGCTTGCGCAATGAGCGCGGAGCTGTCAAGGCGGACCCGGCTCACTCGTGGACTCTGCCGGCGGCGCTGGTGCTACTTGTGACCGTAGACATGGCCGTCGCCTTTTGGATCCTGATGGAGTTCTACTGCGTCCAAGTCGGCGACCCGACCGCGGAGGACTCGGGCTGCTCCAGGGTGCGTTCCACGACGCGGCTGCGACCATTGATGGCGCTGTGGGGATGCAGGTAACTGACGCTTTAGCGTGTTTGTATCGTGTCTAGGCGGCGCTCTGGTCCGTGTTGGGCATTCTCCCGGCCGCGCTCGTCGGTGTGCCACTGGTTGGTCTAGCGTTCGTCACGCGCAAGAGCGTCTTCTACGGCAAGCAGGTACGAGCGTATGTCGGTTGCGTTGAAGCGTGGAGCCGCATTGATGTGTTGTGAGGACTGCGTTTGCGCGTGAGCAGTTTGCGATCTGGAATGCTGGTTCAATCGTGAACCTGCTGGTGGCATTCATCTGCGGCCTCGCCTACATCAACTACATCCACGAGGGCATCCTGCTCGTGATCGCCGCCGGCGTGCTCGTCAAGTTCGCCGAGAAGCAAGCGGCCCTGCGCTGCCTCGCCCAGTACGAGGCCGAGCGTCCGCTGCGAGGCTGGCGCGGACTCTCGACGACGCGCGACTGGTACGACGCCGCCTACACACCCCTGGCGCACCACGAGCATTAGTGGGGTTTGAGCTGGCGGGTAAGCTCGTTCAAGGTGTGTGGACGTTCGGGCACATCTATGCATGTATCCCCCTCGAATTGTGCAACTTGACGAAGTTCTCACTCTTCCAAGTTACTGACACCAAGAGTCTGCAGCTTACCGAGAACCTGAGTGCAGTATCTGCTGCATGGGCTGCGTGTTCGGCTTGTGCCGTTCGACTTGGACACGGTGGTGGTCTTGATGACTGCCTAGCCGCTGGTTATACTCGGAAAGCGAGGGTGGTGAGTGACTGCTGCTCTGGCGTTGAGAAGAGAGGTGCTATTTGTCGTGGTATGACAGTCAGACAAGCCACGAGATGCACAGAGCCTATTGACAAGGCGAGCGAGTTTGGCGGCGTCCACACGACATTTGGTTTGTGCAAAGTCATCGCTGTCGGTGACACCAAGTGGCTACCCGAAGCTTGGAGCGAGAAGCTCGGACAGTTGCGAGCTGTATGCGGCAAAGTCGGTGCAAAGTTGCCTCCGTCTCGGATCGACACGTTGGAGCGTCCGGGTCGTGTGGGATGTGAGCCAGCACGCACGCTTCCACTTTCGGTGGTTACGCCAGCTCTACGCATCGCGTTCGTGTGAGATCCATCCCATTACAGGTGGGAATCGGTGGCGCTGCTAGGCTTGCTGCGGGGCTATCGCCAACTCGCAGACAGACCGACGCCCTGCAAGCGTTTGTTGTTCCAAGCAAAGGTTTCGACGGGATCGAACCTTCCCAGTAAGTGAGTGCATCATCACCTAGCAACAGTGCGACGGCTGATCGGTCGACTGTTCAAATGGACGAGCCGTGAGTGACGACATCGCAGCTCCTGAGTGTCTCTTGCATCCGCTCTCGCCGACAACTCCGCCATGAAGCCGACCGCTCGTCTTCCGTGCCAGAGGTGAACGAACCAACAGGCCCGTCTTGGCACCGATCTACCATGGGAGCGAGGCTGGGGAGACTAGGGTGCAGCAACATTCCGAGGCGATTGCCCGACTACAGGAGACCAACGGCATGGAGAGAGTGCGAAGGAATCAAACAGTTGCGAATTGGAAAAGACTAGGCGTCGCTAGCTGACTACGGACGCCTCGCGCTCTCGCTGCCGTCTTGGTCTATTGAGTGTCGTAGTGCCTACGCCTCGGCCGTGGTTTGGGCTTGGGCGTGAGTCGGCGACGCCGCCGCCGCCTCGCCTGGCGTGATGGTGACGATGACGACTCGCAGCGCGTGCGCAACGAGCGAGGTGGTGTTGAGGAGGACGCAGCTGGCGGCGCGCTCAAAGCAGCCCACGTCGGTGCTCGTCTCCGTCGTCATGGCTGCTTGGGTCGCGTGCTGGGGCGGTGGTGGCTGAAGGGACCTCTTTCAAGTGCCTTGGAGCCGGGAGAAGCGGAAATGATCGATCCGCCATTCATCACCGGCCGCACTCAAGGCTTTGACAGGAGAGAAGGAAGGAACCCAGCAACCTTATGATCGTCTCGGATTATGGTGGATGCCACTGACTGGGACATAATGGCTTCAAGTTCTATACTTTGACCGCCGCCCATTATATCTGGGTTCCGCCTCCCACCACGTACACCTCGCCACAACAACAACAGCAACAGCAGCAGCCCCTCTTGTCCTACCGGGTAAATAACACGCGCCGCCGCTCAGAACTCCATCGACCGCGGCTCGTCGTCGTGGCGGGGCGAGCGCTGCGGCTTCTGGCTCTTCTTGACGCGCGTGTGGCTGACCCACTTCTTGGCGCGCGTCACGGCCGTGGCGCTGGCGCTGAGCTTCTTGCCCGCCTCCTCCTTGCTGCGCTGGTACGAGCGCGAGGCCGCTTGCCGCCGTTGCGCCAGCGACGCACCCAGGCGGGACGCGCGCGAGCCGTTGGTCGCGCGCGACGGCCGCAGCAGCTTGGCCACGTCGGCGGACGGCCGGTCGCCCTCGAAGAAGCTGGAGGAGGACGAGGCCGTCGGGCCGCTCGAGTCGCGCTCAAAGGACGAGCGCGACGAGTTGGAGTCCGAGTCGGAGGACGAGTCGTCGTCCTCGTCGACCCACTGCGCGACGCTCTCATACTCGGCGTCGGACGCGCCCGAGTGCAGGTCGTCCGGCTCGGTGGAGCCCGCCGAGTCCTTCTCCATGTAGTCGCACAGCGTCGAGAACTCGCGGCGCGCGGCGTCGAGCTCCTTCTTCTGCGCCGACAGCTGCTGGGCCAGCTCCACCTCGCGCAGCTTGTTGCTCGCGAGCAGCACGTCGCGCTCGCACTTCCACTCGGCCACCAGCGCCTCGAGCTCGTGGTTGGTCTCGAGCAGCTGCGCCAGCTGCTGCTTGAGCGACTCGTTCTCGGCGCGCACGCGCTCCAGCTCCGCGTCGCGCTCGCCCAAGTCCGAGCCCGCGCGCGCCACCGTGAGTGCCGCGAACTTCTGCCGCTGCAGCCGCCCACGCACCACGCGCTGCACCGCCACGGCCGCCTGCTCGCGCTGCTGGCGCCGGTGCAGCGCCGCCCGCTTGCGCTCCTCCGCCTGCCGCTCGCGCTCGCGCTCGGCCTCCGCTGCTGCCTGCCGCGCCGCCTCGAGCTCCTGCTGCTCGCGCTCAAGGCGCTGCCGCTCGCGCTCCTCCCCCCGCGCCTTCTCCAGCACCAGCTCGCGGAAGCGTCGGCGGCCTGAGAGCCCGCGCACGAACTTTTGGATCTGTACCGCGCTCGCTTCAAGCCGCAGCCGCTCCTGACGCTCCTCCTCCTCGAGTCGGAGCCGCTCCTGACGCTCCTCTTCTTCACGCCGAAGCCGCTCCTGGCGCTCCTCCTCTTCTCTCCGCAGCTGCTCCTCGCGAGCGACGCGCTGGCGCTCGCGCTCCTCGGCCGCCAGCTTCGCCTGCTCGGCCTCGAACGCGGCGCGCCGCTCCGCCAGCGCCTTGCGCGCGAGCCGCCGCCGCACGGCGCACTGGATGCGCACGGCTCTGGTCTGGCACAGCACCGCGCGGAAGATGCGGCGGCCCTGGAGCCCTCGGAAGGCGCTCTGGATGCGCCTGGCGGCGTGCTCGCGGCGCACTTGACGGCTCCTCTGGCGCCCCTGGTGGCCGCGGAACACGCGCTGGATGGTCCTCGCGCCCTGCCGCTGCCTCTGGAAGCGGCTTTGCGCCACGAACACCTTGGCGCGGCGCTGGAGGACGGCAAGCGCCGCGCAAAGAACGGCGTAGATGCGCCGAGCCAGCACGCCGCGCCACCGGCTCTGGATGCGCGCGGCGTGGGCGAAGAGCCGCTCCGCGCGGGCGCGCTCGAGCCGCTCGAGCACGCCCTTCTGCAGGTAGATCTTGGTCTTGCCCATCTGGAACTCGTCCGGACTGGTGAGCTCAAAGCGCGAGGCCAGCACGAGGCAGTTGCGCGCGTGGTCGCCGCTGGCCTGCTGCTCGGGCGTCAGGAAGAGCTCGAACTGCTCCGCGAACGCGTCGTGCGCCATGCGGTTCGGGTACCCGGCGCGCGCGATGGTCACGGCCTCGATGACGCCGGCGCAGCGCAGCTGGTTGACGACCATGGGCGCGTCGAACGCCTCGGCGCTCTTGACGCTGTTGGGCTTGATGCAGCGGATGTAGTGCACGTTCGTCGCCGTGATGGTCTCCATGAGCTTGGACAGGGAGAGCTTGAACTGGTTGCCGACCGTCTTGCTGCTGTCGTTCTGCCCGCCGGCGCCTCCTCCGAGCCTCCTGGACCCTGGCCGGCTCTTGGTCGCAGCTGCGGATGTTGGTGATGATGACGATGATGCTGCAGGCGGCGGCGCTTGCTTGCTTGCCGCGTCCTGCTCGGTGAAAAGCGCCCGGACGAACGACTCGCGGCTCGCCAGCATGAGGTCCGACAGGTCGGACAGCAGCGCGTCCTTGTGCTTCTCGAGGAAGCCGCTGGCCTCGTACGTCACCTTCTCGGCGTAGTGGTGCACGGCGAACTGCGTGCGCGAGAGCCGCGGGAACTCGATCAGGTGCTTGTCCTTGCGGAAAGCCGTCGCGAGCTTGCTGACGAAGCCCTCGGCGCTGCCCTTGGGCCGCACCGTCTCCTCGTTGAGCAGCGCGATGACGCCCAGCTTGCCCTCGATGAGCGCGAGCACGGCGCGGTTGTCCGGGTACTCGATGTGAGCCCACGAGATGCCCTCGCTCGCGTACTCGTCCTGCACGGCGCGGAACACGTCGAGCGTGAACTTCTGCTGCAGCTTCTCGTTGGCGTAGTTGATGCACAGCTGCTCGAACGAGTTGTGCGCGAAGCTCTCGAAGCCAAAGATGTCGAGCACGCCGATCGTGCCGCCGCCGCCGCCGCGCAGGCTCGAGTCGTCGGCCCGCAGGCTCTCGTTGATGCGCACGACCATAAAGTCGAACAGCCGCGCGTAGATGGCCTTGGCGAGCGCGTCGCGGCCCGCGGCGGCCTGCGCGGGCGTCAGCGGCACGGCGTAGACCTCTCCGCCGCCCACGCGCATCGTGCGGTGGCACAGCGCCTGGTCCATGCCGGCGGCGTCGAGGCCCAGCAGGACGCTCGAGAGCGCGACCGAGGCCGCGTCCACGCTGCTCGCGTCCTCGTTCCCGGCCAGCGGCACGAATGAGGCCTCGCCGAGGTGCAGGATGCCCGCGACGGCCTGGAAGAGCGCCTCCTGCTGCCGCGCGTCGAGCCCGAGCAGCCCCAGCGCCTGCTTGGTGCGCCCGAAGTTGCGGGCGTCGCGCGCGACGACCTTGTCCGTGTGCACGGCGGCGTCGCGGCGCAGGTAGGCGAAGGGCTGGTCGAGCGCCCAGGCCTGCGTCTCGGCCTCGGACGCGCCGTGCACGAGCTGGTAGAAGACGTGGTAGTTGCGCTCGCCCGCGTCCTGCGTCACGACGCGCGTCTTCTCGAGCAGGTACGTCTCGCACTGCGCGCCGCAGAGCACGTGGTGGCCGTCGAACTGCAGCTGCGTGAACTTGCCGAAGCGCGAGCTGTTGTCGTTGCGCTTGGTCGTGGCGTTGCCGAACGACTCGAGCAGCGGGTTGACCTCAACGATGCGCGCGATGGTCGCCTGCCGCGGGTCGGCTGCGCTCGAAGAGCTGCCAGCGCCGCCACCCGCGCGACGCCCCGAGGCGATGGTCGCGAGGTTGTCCATGACGATCTTGGTCGTCTCGGTCTTGCCCGCGCCCGACTCGCCGCTGACGAGGATGCTCTGGCTCTGCGCGTCGTCGCGCAGGTGCCGGTACGCGGCCACGGCCACGGCGTACACGTGCGGCGGCAGCGCGCTCGCGGCCGAGGCGCGCAGGTATTGCGCGTGCAGCTCGCGCGCGTAGAGCGCGTCCAGCCAGCGGTACGGGTTGACGGCCACGCAGATGTCGCCCGTGTACGTGTAGGGCAGGCCGGCGGCGAAGCGCTTGCGCAGGTTGTGCAGGATGGCGGCCTCGTGCAGGTGGTCGAGCGCGATCATGTTGTCCACGCCGCTCGGCGCGGCCACCGCCGCCAGGTTCTGCAGCGGGAACTCGCCGCCCGCGTCGCCCAGCTGGACGTTCCGCGGCTGCTCATGCGCGTCCGCGCCGTCCGCGCCGCTGGCGTCGCGCCCCGGCAGCGGCTGCGGCGCGACGACCGCCGTGCGCGCGCGCTCGTCCACCTGCTCCACGCGCACGGGCAGCCACACGTGCGCCGCGTCCGGAATGTAGCAACGCGTGCCCACGGACAGCCCCGCCGTCGCTGCAGCCATGGCGCGCGCGGGTCGCTCGTCGGCGAGTCTGATCCGGTGACGAAGGAGGAGGAGGAGGAGGAGGAGGGGGAGAGCTGCCGCGGGAGCTGCGAGGGGCGGTGCCGACCGATACCGCGCGCACAGTCGCGTGCGGCTCGAAATGGAGGAATGACCTGCGGCAGAGCGAGTGGAAACGGCGCAGAAGGGTATAGTAAGCGTATACTTTTGGTCTGAACGGCGTGGAAGCCGGACCATCTGTCGTCCGTCGCGTCTTTTGCCCGGTTTTAGCGCGCCAACCTGAATTTAAGCCCCTTCATAAGAGCTGCTGAAGGGATGGGCTGGCAGTTTCATGCTGGCGAGAGAAAGACAAACCGTCACGTTGAGGAAGATAACGTGAGTATACACTGTATACACCTCTCTATGCAGAAGATTGCCGCCCTTGTTTCCTGTACACCTTGCAGTGCCGCTTCCTGCACAGGAGCGGCAACATGCTTTGTAGCCAGATGTATCATCGCAACCAGGGCAGAGGCCTACTACAATAGGGTTACAGTACCCTCAATAAGCTCACGTTCTTCTGGCCAGCATGGCGCTGATTCGCTGCGTGGGGCTCATCGTGAGCTTCTGGACCGGTTCGCGTTGCCAATGGCGCCCTAGGCGGCGATGGCGCGCCTATGTGGCGTGACGCGTGCCCCGTGCGGCGCCGGAAGCGCGCCCATTGGCTCCGCGACAGTCGCGCCCTTGCGGCTGGCCACATCAGGAACGTGCCGCCAGAGTCAGCGACGGGGGCAGTAGCGTGAGCGCTCGGATTGAAGCAAGGGGCGCGTAGTGTTCGCTCAGCTGATAAGGGTTGGGCAAATGACTCGTCCCGTGCTGCTTGCGGGTCCAGAGAGCGAAAGCCGTGCGCTTGTCGCTTGTGAGTGCGTATCATCAGTAGTTATGCAGCACGAGGCTGGGCTCCACGCGGAGATCTCCTCCAGGTCGGTCTTTTGGATCATCGCGCAGCCGTCGTCCCTGCCGTTAGGTACACTAGCTCCTCAGTCTAGCGCCCACACTCGGACGCGTCCAACGCAACGAGCCACGCGCTCAGGCGTCCGTGAGCGCGGCAACGCCCGGGAGGACCTTGCCCTCCAGCAGCTCGAGGCTCGCGCCGCCGCCCGTCGAGATGTGGCTCATCTCGGCGGCCAGGCCGGCTTGCTCGACCGCGGCCACTGAGTCGCCGCCGCCCACGACTGTCGTCGCGCCGCGCGCCGTGCACTCGGCGAGCGTCTTGGCCACGCTCACGGTGCCCTGCGCGAACTTAGGGAACTCGAAGACGCCCATCGGTCCGTTCCACACGATCGTGCGGCACTCGCGCAGCTCCTCGGCGAACTGCGCCTGCGAGTCGGGGCCGATGTCGAGGCCGAGCCACTCGGCTGGGATCGCGTCCACGCCGACGGTCTTGGCCGCCGCGTCCGCGTCGAACTTGTCCGCCACCACCACGTCCGTGGGGAGCAGGACCTTGACGCCGCGCGCAGCCGCCTCGTCCAGGATCTCCTTGGCGAGCGCCACCTTGTCCTCCTCAATGATCGACTTGCCCACGTTGAGGCCCTAGAGCACGGACGCAGCGTTGCCCACATGATCATTTGGCAAACGACCAGCGTCAGTAGTGCAGGCAACGAGCGACGAGCGACGAGCGCAAAGTGACCGGTACCTGCGCCTTGTAAAAGGTGAAGATCATGCCGCCGCCAATGAGGATCTTGTCGCACTTGCCCAGAAGCGACTTGAGCACGGGGATCTTGGTCGACACCTGCATCGCAACCACCGCCACCACCAAGCACACCACGATGCTCATAAGCCTACAAACTCTACAACCGACCCAGCAGCTGCCTGCTCGCCCACCTTGGCGCCGCCAATGATGGCGCCGAGCGGGCGCACAGGCGCCTCCACGGCCCCCGACAGGTACTTGAGCTCCTTCTCCATGAGGAACCCGCCGACGCTCGTCTTGATGAACTTGGTGACGCCAGCAGTGGACGCGTGCGCGCGGTGGGCCGTGCCAAAGGCGTCGTTCACGAACACGTCGGCGCCGTGCGCGAGCTGCTCAGCGAAGGCGGGGTCGTTCTTCGTCTCCTGCTTGTAGAAGCGCACGTTCTCGAGCAGCACGACCTCGCCGTCCGTGAGCCGCTCGATCTCAGCGCTTACGGCCTCCCCCACGCAGTCGTCGAGCTTCTTGACGGGCGCGCCGAGCAGCTCGCCGAGGCGCGTGGCCACGGGCGTGAGGCGCATCGTCTCCTGCACCTGGCCCTCGGGCCGGCCCAGGTGCGAGCACAGCACCGTGCGCGCGCCCGCCTGCTGCAGTAGCCGCAGCGTCGGCAGCACCGCGCGGATGCGCGTGTCGTCCGTGATGGTGGGCGGCTCGTGGTTCTTCTGGAGCGGCACGTTCAGGTCGGCGCGCACTAGCACGCGCGCGCCGCGTAGGCTCTGGCGCTGCGCCAGCTGCTCCAGGCTCAGCTTGGCCGAGCTCATGAGTCGGCGCGACACGGGCCCGGAGAAGGAGGCGCCCGGGGCGGCGGCGGCGGCGGCGGCCACGTGTGATGCGAGGCGGCGGATGCGCAGCATGGCTCTTGGTGTGTGTTGTGTGTGGTCACGATGGCGCTTTCCAGAGTGATGGGGTCCGTTGTATGTAGGATCCAGAAACCCCCAAGCAGCCACGGACAAAAACAAGGGTCCAAAACCCTCAGTCACGAAGTAAACTATTTAAATTTGTAGTCAATTCTGTAACAAATGTGTATTTTGACCTGCACAAACAAGTAGATATGGCATCAATACTACACAATTCGTGTCTCTTGCACTTGGAGTCAACCCCTCCATCATATCTAGCGTCCAACACGGTACGCTTTTCAAATTTCGCACCGTGGTATCTCTGTCAAGTGCGAAATATCCCTCGCAACGGCTCCCAGCCGCCGCCCCCTCCATTCCCGCGCCAACCAACGGACAAAGTTGCCGCGCAAAGAGCTGCTCAGGACTCGGTCGGCAGGCACGCAGCTCAGGCGCTCGCTCTCTGCATCGCTGCATCACTGCATCGCTAGCTCGCGCGGCAGGCCTACCACTGCATCCCTCTCTCTGCCGCTGCTCCGAGAGACGCGGCGAACGACATGAGCGCTCCGGGCGACGGCGAGGCGGGCGTGGCGCTGGCGGAGGAGCCGGCGCTGCGCTTCCGCCTGCTGCACCAGGACGTGCTGGCGTTCGCGAGCGGCGCCATGGACGCGGACGATGAGGCCGCGCAGCAGGTCATGACGGCGCTGGTGGGCGCGGCCCCGGAGCTGCGCGCCGCGCGGCTGTTCGCGCCGCCGAGCGCCGCCGAGCGCGCCGCGCTGCAGACCAACAGCGTCAAGGTGGCCGGCAAGCGCGTGGACGTGTCGTCGCTCATCCAGCAGGAGATATCCAAGCTCAGCGACGAGTTCCGCGCCAGCGAGGAGCTGTGCTTCTCGGCCTGGCTGCTCGCCAGCGACGAGCGCCAGCGCGAGTGGCTCGAGCAGGCCGACCAGCTCGCGCCCGGCGCCGTCACGGGCTCCATCCCGGCCGCTGCGCGCCACGTGCTCGTGTCCGAGGTCGAGTTCCGGCTGCACCTCGTCAAGGAGCTGCTCTGCCAGCGTTTCGCCGGCCAGCACCGCGACGTCGGCGGCTCCACCGGCCGCCGCAAGCGCCGCCAGTTCCTGCTCGCCTTCACCAACCAGCTGCTCCGCGACGGGCTCGTGTCGAGCCTGACGAGCATGCTGGACGAGCAGCTGCCGGCGCTGCTGCAGGTCCCGCGGCTCAAGCAGTCGGCGGCCTACTGGCACGGCCTCGTGGCCGACTGCCTCGCGCTCGCCGCGTCCAGCACGCAGCTGCTGCCGCGCGAGGCGGTGCAGCTCGTGCGCGCGCTGCAGGCGCTCTGCACGCGCCTGAACGCGGTCGTCGCGCACGTGTCGCCGCACATCGTCAACCTGTCGTCGCTCGCGCAGCTGTTCGAGGAGCAGGCCGGCGGCAGCGGCTCGTCGTCCCCGCAGGGCGCCGTCAAGCAGGTGTCGTGCATGCTGCGCGCCATCTCGACGCTGCAGGTGACGCTCTTCGCCGTCCTACTGCAGGTGAGCGCTCTCTCGACGTCTGCATGCCATGCCGCTGAGGTGTCCGCGTCTAACTCGAGCGTGGCCGTCGTGCGCCCGGTGCTTGGTCTAGGACACTGCCAAAGTCGATCGCGAGTCCGAGGAGCTCGTCGACGGCGTCGTGCTGCGCGGCGAGGGCGGCTCGGAGCACGCGTCAGTCGTGCGGGAGCTCCACCAGATCCTGTACCGCGACGCGTGGGAGAACCAGCAGGCGCTCCAGAGCGTCGCGATGTTGGCGTGGGCCGGCTTCCTGGCCGGCAGCACCAGCGACGCGGCCGCCCAGTCGACCGCCCTCGGCGCCGCTCCCCCGCCGTTCGCCGAGTGCGAGGACGCCGACCTGGTCGTCAAGAAGGCGATCGAGGGTCGCGCGTTCACGACCGTCGTCGACGTGCTCCTCAAGTACATGCCCGACCGCCAGCAAGACGCGCTCGTGTACGGCGTGTTCGAGCGCAACCTCGAGCTCTTCATGCTCACCTTCGCGTCCAAGATCCTGGTGGACGTGCCGACGCTGGCCGACAAGGCGGCGCTCGCAGCCATGCAGGCCCAGATCGGCCGCAGCGGCGACGGCAGTGACGACGGGGCCGACAACGCGGTCGCCGCGTGGCACGGCGACTGCCTCGAGAACGTCATGGACGTCGCGGTGGCGCTGTGCGCGCAGAACCCGCGCTTCTGCCGGACCTTCTGGCACTACGCCTCGGCCGACAGCGGCCTGTACCCTGGCGGCCTCAGGCCGACGGGCAGCCGCTTCCAGGACGCAGACGCAGACGAGGACGAGGACGGCCAGCAGCAAGAGCGCGAGCAGCTCTCGTGCCACCCCTTCCTCGTGGCGTGCCGCGACGCCGCGTTCAAGAACCCGTCGTGTCTGGCCGCGTACCTGCGACTCGTTGCGGCGGCGGCGCGCGGCAGCCGCGAGTGCGCGCAGCACGCGTTCCACCACGTGAAGCAGAACCCTGCGCAGCTCAGCTGGGACCAGTTCTTCCTCGTCATGGCCAAGTACCAGCGCCTGCTGCTCGAAGCCGAGCGCCCCCTCTTAGGCTTCCCGGGCGCCTCGCTGGGCGCTGGAGCGGGCGCTTTTGGCGTAAACGGCACCGGGAACGCCAGCGCCGCGGCCAATGGCGGCGCGAACGGGTCGAGCGCCGCGCCGGGTCCTCGGTTTATCCGGCCCAAGGAGCTCGAGGCGCTCGAGTCGATCCAGGCGGTGATCCAGGCCGTGGTGGTCCGCGACCAGCAGCTCGCGCTCCTCTTCTTCCACAACCACGACTGGTCGCCGATTGCGACGTTCGTGACGTTCCTGCAGTCTCGCATCCCCAGCTCGCTCAAGGGCGCGCTCATGAAGACGCTAGCGGCGTTCGCGCGCGTCCCAGAGATCGCTCCGTTCGTGTGGCGGGAGGTGGACGCGCTCCAGATCCTGCGCACGACGGGCGACACATCCGGCTACGGGAACCAGGACCTGGCATACGAGCTCGAGCACTACGAGTCGCTCAGCCGCGCGTACCCTGCGACGCGCGGGCTGGTCGCGCTGCTGAACGAGCTGTTCGCGCACCCGGTGGCGTGGAACGCGCTCGAAGGTGATGGGCGCGTGGCCGCGATCCAGGTGTACTTCGAGTTCCTGCTGGACCACGTGTTCCTCAAGTTCGACCTGCGCAAGTACGAGCGCGAGGAGGAGAAGTGGGCGCTCGCCAACGGCGCCCTCGCGATCTTCAAGCAGATCCTGGGACGAGCTGCTGCGGTGGGGAGCGGCAACAGCATGACGCCGGAAGGCGGACTGGCGTACCAGCTGCTGGCGCGCTTCCTCTCGTCGAGCCCGCTGCTGGACAAGCTCCTCGCGATCCTGTCGGGCGACGACGGTAGCGGCGTCGACAGCTTGGAGAGCTCCGCGACGGACCTGCAGCTGGAGCACTCGTTCTTTTACTGTCTCGACATCGTCAAGCGCGCGACCGAGGCCAAGCACGGCTCGCTCAAGTTCGTCATCGACATTAGCAAGCGGTCCAGCGACACGTACCTGACCAAGACGAGCGCCGTCGCTGCCCTGCGCGAGCGCTGCGTGCAGCACGCGCTCGAGATCCTCGTGCTGGTTCTGGAGGCCGACGCGCAGTTCGTCAACGTCGCTGGGCATGTCGGGGGCCGCAGCAGCAGCACTGGCCTCCAGGTCGAGCGTCTGCACGCGATTCTGTCGCGCCACCGCGCCGACTTTGTGCAGATCGCCACCTACGTCAAGTACTCCAAGGCGTCGCGCATCCCCCACTTGTCGGCGGCGATCCTGCGGCTCATCAGCAACCGCATGGCGGGGCGCGAGCTGGTCGATCTGCTGGTGGACAGCGGGACGAGCGCCGACGTGACGGGCGGGTACGTGGACCAGCTCCTCCGCGCGCCCCACGTGGAGGCCGAGGACGAGATGGACGCCGAGGAAGACAGCGACGGGCGCGAGGAGCCGCTGGCGGACTCCTCGGAAGCGTCCGAGCTGTCGGTCGCCGCGGCCCGCGCTCAGGCGGCGCGAAGCCGCAAGGTGCGGCAGGACATCGGCGACTTGAGTGGCGCGGTTCGTCTGGAAGAGGATGAGGACGAGGCGGAGCGCCAGGTCATCGCGTCGTCGGCGCGTTCGATCCGCACCGCCATCCTGGACTTGCTGCTGGAGAACCTCGCCAAGCCAGCGCCGAACCTCTCCCACCTCCTGCTTGGGATCTTGGACGACGCGGACGTCAGCGCTGGCGGCGCGGCCACTGCCGGCGCGAGCGGAACCGTGCTGGACGCTGTCCTGTCGCTCGTGTGCAGCCCGGAGTTCGGGATCGCGTCGCCTGAGCTCGCTGGCCGGTGCTACAAGCTGGTGCACCTGCTGCTGACGCAGGACTACTCGACGACGCGCGCACTCTCGGCGCTCGAGAGCGACCGCTTCGAGTTCTTCGCCACGCAGGTGGAGCTGTTCGCGAGCGTGTTCCGCGTTTCGCGCCGCCGCTCGGCGGTGGACCAAATCGCCGAGCTGGACATGCGTGGGTGGTTCTTCAAGTCGCTCGCCGTGTACCTGCACGTGAGTCTGCAGAAGGACCCGCCGGCCACGAAGAAGGTGAACGGGCTCGTGGGCAAGCTCCTGTCCACCCTGCCGGGCAGCAGCACGCGGCCAGCGCAGATGCTGCTGCTGCGCCTGCTCGACGAGACCTCGTTCGACCTGTCGCCACCCAAGGTGCCAACGAACGAGCACGTCGTGGCGCTCGCCGAGAAGACGGCCACGACGGTGGAGCACGCCTTGTACAAGTGGCTGCGCATCGACGTGGAGCAGTTCATCCAGGCGCTGCAGGCGCTCGACTTCACGTCGGCCGAGGTGTTCGCGCGCATCAGCAAGAAGATGCGGTCCGCCCGCAACGGCAGCGCGTCGGCACCCATGACGGACGTCGAGCAGTTCGTCCAGTGGGCCGTCGAGTGGAACGTGTACTCGGAGCGCATTGCCGCCGAGAGCCACGCGCTCAACTCGCTGCGCGAGCTCATGGAGGTCATGGTGCTCGACTACCTCGCGCTGCCTGCCGCTACCAAGGCGGACGCGGCGGCGCCCGCAATGCTGCCGGGGCTGGACGCTGCCGGGTCGGCCGAGGTGCGCTTGGAGCTGGCGAGCGGCATCGTGTCGTCGGCCCTAGGCAAGGTAACGCGCTCCCCGTCAGCGCGCGGCGGCGCAAGTGCCCCGCGGGTATCGGCGCAGCTGTTCGAGATCGTCGCGCAGATCGCGCTGCTGCTTGTTGTCGCACAGCGTTCAGCCTCGGGCTCGACCGCGAGCGCGCTCACGCGCCAGAGCACCGTCGCGCTCGTCGAGCTGCTCGTCCGCGCCGTCGCCGGCAGCGCGAGCGCGACAGGGAACCCCGCGGCCGCCCGCAACGCCCGCACGCTGCTGTACACGTGCCTAGTGCACCTGCTCGACCGGCTGCCGGTCGAGCCGGCCGCCGCCTCGGCGTCGTGGACCGGCGTCCACTCGCGGACCACCTCGAGCATCGTGGCGACGCTCGTGACGCCACAGCTGGTCGACCTCATCGCGCGCGACGCGAGCGACGGCGACGACCCGCTCAACATGGCGCTGGCCGTGGCCGCGCTCGAGACGGTGCTGGCGGTCGAGGCGGCCGACTCGCCCGACGCGGCGACGCGCGTGTCGGCGCTCGTGGCCGTGTTCCGCGAGCGCGGGTATCTGCTGCACCTCATCGGGGTGTTCCGCAAGCTGATCGAGATGGACGCGGTCGCCTTTGAGCGCGCGGGGCCAGACGGCATGGAGTTCACGGCCGTCCCGTCCAGCGCGGCGCTGCCTTCGGGCGTGGACGCGGCGACGCTCGGCACCATCTATGAGTGCCTGCTGTCGTTCTTCACGCGCGTGGCCGGCACGCGCGACGGCGCCTTGGCGCTCGTGGAGGGCGGGCTGGTGCGCACGCTGACGGACGCGCGCAACCTGCCGACGCACCGGCCCAAGCACCTGCACGACTCGACCGCGGCGGCCTCGACGTCGGCGTCCATCGCGTCGGCGGCCGCCTTCCAGCGCATCGTGGGCGTGTACTACCGCAAGTGGCTGCCGGTCGTGCGCTTCGTGAGCGCGTGCTGCGCCGCCCTCCCGCAGCACCGCGCGCTGGCGTCGCAGGTACTGGAGCTGGTCACCCGCCACCGCAAGCTCCTGACGTCGTCGCTCAAGGTCGTGACCGCGTCCTCCGCGCGTTTGGCCGGCGGCAGCAAGCACGCGAGCCGCCGGCGCGCGCACGCGAGCGGCGCGGCCCACTTCCAGGACATGCCGATGGACATGAGTCTGCTACGCGAGGTGTCGTACGTGACCTTCATCCTCCGCTACGTGACACCGTTCGACGACCTGTGCGCCAAGGCGCTGGCTGCGGCCAAGTGGGACAAGCTCGCGCAGCTCGTGCTGCACGTGCTGCTCTTCTTCGGCCAGGAGCTCGCGCCCAGGGACGCGGACGCGAGCGTCTGGTGGCAGCGCACGGCGCCGCGCACCCCGACCGAGCAGCGCGAGGCCGCCGTGGACCGCGGCGTCGCCAGCGACGAGTGCTACGACGCGCTGCTCGACGCGCTGCGCCAGACGGACAGCTCGGCCGACGACGCCGCGGCCGGCGCGCTGCTGCGCCTCTCGCTCTTCGACGAGGACAAGCTGTACACGTCGCGCATGATCGTGTGCAACGCGGCGGCGTACTGCGCGAGCCGCGCGACGGCCATGGTGCGCTCGTCGGGCGCGGCGGCGTCGCCCAGCCCGCTGCTCGCGGCCGCGCAGAAACCGAGGGGCGCGCAAGCGTTCCCGTCCATGGCGAGCGGCGGCGGCTTGGTCAGTCCTCGGGCGTTCGCGGCGGCCACCGACCCGCTCTGGGCGCACGCGCCGTCCATGAGCGAGTTCACGGCGCTGTTCGACGTGGTCGTGGACGCGCTGCAGTCGGGCAGGAGCCTGCAGGCCGCGCTGGCCGAGGCGGCGGCGCCGTCGGCCCAGGCGCGGCGCCGCTGCGACCTCGCGCATGTGCAACACGTGGCCGAGTACCACGTTGACAGCCTCACGTTCGTGGCGGAGAACATGCTGGCCACGCTGCTGCTGCACTTCGGCCACTACCTGGCGCCCGCGCTGCCCGCCGAGCGCAGCGCCGACACGCCCGCGCTCCAGCCCACGCTCATCAAGGTGCTGACCATCGTCGGCGACATGGAGGTACGTCCCTTGCTTGCTGCCTCGCTATCTCTCTCTCTATCAGTGTCCGACTCACGTGGTGCCTCTGTCGGCTGGTGGGGAGCGCAGAGCGGCAACCAGTTCGTCCATGCGCTGGCGAGGAAGCTTCGCGAGCTGACCATCAAGGCGTAGACGAGGTCCAGCCCCAGGCGCTCCCATTAACCAACACTTGACCCTGCCCGCAGCGCCCACGGCCGCGTCTGTTCTGCTTCTTTGCCTGCCTGTCTGCCCGCTTGAGTATGCGCCCGCCCGCCTCACCACGGCGAGTACATGACGTCCGTGCGCAGCAGGTACTTGGCGCCGCGCGAGACGAGCGCGCCCTCGTGCAGCAGGCAGCGGTCGCCGTGGCCGTGGACGAGCGCCGTGCCGGTCTCGGGCGCCACGCGCAGCGCCTCGGCCGTGTCGGTGCGCCTCCCGAAGCGCGCGTCGCGCTCGTCGCCGTAGAAGACGGTCTCTCCGCCTACGAGCGCCGAGTCGGCCGCGTCGTTGAGGTAGACGAGCACCGTGAAGCGGCTGTGGTGGCCCGTGACGGGGTCCACGTCGCTCTGGTCCACGTGGCAGCCGAAGCGCTGGCCGGCGCCGTAGCGGTAGAAGCGCATGGCCGCGTTGAGCCCCGCGGCGCGCATGCCCTCGTACTCGGCGGGCACGAGCGGCCGCAGCCGCGCCCAGAGCTGCGCCGCGAACGCCGTCATGCGCAGCAGGATGCGGTCGTTGTCGCGGAAGGCCAGCAGCTTGGACGCGCGCTGCTGCACGCGCGCGAACGCGCCCGACTCGTCCGCGAACTGGCGCACGCGGCGGCACTCGGCCGGCGTCAGGAAGCCCGGTACGGACAAGATGAGCGGCCCGTCGCCGCCGCCGCCCAGCAGCTCGCGGGACCGCAGCGCGCGCGTCCGCGGGTCGAAGCGCAGCAGCGGAGGCACCTCCGCGTCCAGCGACGAGTCCTCGCGCGCGGACAGGCCGGCGCGAGCCGCCGCCGCGCGGGACGCCGCCGCTGCCCCGCTGCTCTTGCGCTTGCCCCCCATGACGACTTGCTGTGTACCACACTGTCTGTGGGGTTCGATCCCTCAGAATAAACTGCACGTGAGGACGTGAATAGTTTCGAGTGCCGCAGTGCGCCATGAATGCGACATTGTTGTCCACCGAGCGTTTCTTTTATGCGCGCCCACCCAGCATACACGGCCCAAATGAACGGCGTCCTATAAATTTAGAAGCCGCCAACGGTAATACCCAGGACGAGCGAGTCAGGGACCGCACTCACAGCTTTTGGGATGCGCTTGTAGCCCTTCGACCAACCTCACCCACCTGCGCACCTGCATCTATAGTACATATCCCTCCCTCCCTCCTTCCTCCCTCCACAGCAGCCAGTCGGCAATTGGTGACGGCGCGCTCTGTGACAGAGTCTGTCGGTCCTCTCCACGTCTCGAGACGCGCGCGGAGGGGAATGATGGCATCGATGGCGGCGGGAAGCGCCGAGGACGCGGCGGACTTTGAGGCCGTGGCCAAGAAGTCGTGGCAGTCCTTCTCGACCATGAGGCGCTTCGTGAGCGAGGCCACGCGGCTCGAGAACGCCAGCTGGCGCCTCTGGTTCATGCAGCGCCACCGCGGGACGCCGTCCCCCGCGGCCGCGTGCGCGTCGCCCGCGCTGCGCGCCGAGGACGAGGACGAGGTCGAGCGCCACCGCGGGGCGGGCGCCGCCTGCGTCTACTGCGAGCTGCACCGCGCAAGCCTGAGCTGCAACGGCTGCTGCCACGACGCCTACTGCGTCAGCTGCTTCAAGCTCGTGCACAAGAAGGGCAACCTCGCCACGCACACGGCCGTCAAGATCCGGAGCAAGCCGGTGCGCCGTGTGCTACTTGCTACGTGCGGCGCTCCCGTGGGCCGCTTGTCGCTGGCGCGCTAACAGGCGGGTATTGATTGATGTGTCGCAGCTGAGCCGCACGGGGTCCGAGCGCGAGGGCGTCAGCAGACACAGCAGCACGACCACGACCGCGACGGCCGCCAGCGACGACAGCGACGCGCTCGCCGCCCAGGCGGAAGGCGACGCGGCCGTGGGCGCGGCCGTGGGCGCGGCCGTGGGCGGGGCCAATGGCGAGCCCATCGGGAAGGCTGCCGCGGTCGCGGCGCGGCCGACCAAGCCGTGGGAGCTGCAGCTGGACATGGTGCTGCAGCGGCTCATGATGAACAGCTTCCACAGCGAGGCCGACATTAGGTGCGTGTCTTTCCCAAGCGAGGGGATGGGCTGCTCCCTCCATGTGATGAGGATGCGATTGCGCAACGCCCGAGGATCCTTCTCTTCTCTGACCCTTCCCTTCGTCCACGCTGCCTGCTACCTGTCTCCTCGTGGGGGTGCACTGTATGCGCCAACCACGCCGCTCCATGCTGCAGCGTGCACAACATTGACCGGCGGGACTCGCTCGACTCGGTCGCGTCGCTGCTGTCGGACGACCCCGTGGACGCGGACGAGGGCGCGGAGCGGCCCACGCCGTCGCCCTCGAGCTCCCGGTACGCGGCGGACGAGGAGGTCGTGGCGAACGCCGTGGCCGTGGCCGGGCGGCACCGCAAGCACACGCGGTCGTTCGACGACGCGCGGCTCGCGTCGGGCGACGCGGCGCTGCCCGACGACTACGGCGACAACCCGCCGACGTCGCCCATGTTCCCGCACGGGCTGCCGCGCACCAACAGCCGCAAGAGGAACTCACTGTGCGCCAACTGCAACGGCAACCACATCACCATCAACTGCCCGCTGCTCGAGAGCTCGCTGCTGCCCGGGCCGGCGTCCATGGGCGGCCAGGGCGTCGGCGGCGGCAGCATCGACACGGTGCTGCGCAAGTGCTTCACGACGATTCACAACAACAACCTGGCCAACAGCACGCACGCCTTCCTAGGCGACGAGGTCAGCGTGCGCGGCGGCAGCCGCTTCTTGACGGCCGCGACCGCGAGCGACAAGAACAAGCGCCGCCTGTCGTTCGGCATCGCCCCCATCGTCGAGGACGCGGACGACGCGGCGGACGCGACGCCCGTGCTCGTGGAGCTGGCGTCGTCCGAGGACGAGGCGCACGCGTGGGGCGCCAGCTCGTGGCTGCTCTCGTGCCTCGCGACCGACCTGCCCGCCGACGTGTTCGCAGCGCTCAAGACGGCCGGCGGGCTCGCCACGACGGCCGCCCACAGCCCCGAGAACGAGCCGTGCGACCTCCGCGGCTGGGTGCATATCAAGGAGCCCGGGCGCCGCTGGAGCCGGCGCTTCTTGTCGCTCTACCGCAACAACCTGTGGGAGTACGCGAGCGACGCCCCGGACAGCCGGCCCATCGGCCACGCCAACGTGTTCGAGGGCTCGGTGCACCAGCAGCAGCGGTCGACGGTCGAGTTCGCGCTCAAGTACCACCGCCAGGCGACGCCGCACTCGCCCAAGAACGAGCTGTGGCTGCGCTTCGACGCACCGACGGACGCCGAGCGCTGGCGCGCCGAGCTCACGCGCGCCACCAAGCTCAACCTCGACGACCTGTTCGACCTGGCGCCGAGCTCGCCGACGTCCTCGCCCAACACGTACGAGCTCGGCAAGGGCCGCTTCTCGATCGTGCGGCGCGCGCGGAGGCGGCCGTCGCCCGGGTCCGTGTCGGACTCGAGCGCGCTCGACTGCGCGCTCAAGATCGTGGACAAGAACGTCTTCTGGGACCTGGTGGCGCGCGACACGGAGCGCGAGGACACGGTCGTGCGCGAGATCCTGACGCAGAGCCTGCTGACGGTGCGCTCGCGCGGCGCCTACTGCCCCGTGATCCGCCTGCAGTCGCTCTTCGAGACGCGCGACCTGCTCGTGATGGAGCTCGAGCTCATGAAGAACGGCGACCTGCACGAGGAGATCGCCAGCAACAGCGCCGTGGACGAGACGGAGGCCGCGCTGCTGATCGCGAGCCTCGTGCGCGCCGTCGCCTTCTGCCTCGACAACGGCGTGGCGCACCGCGACGTCAAGCTGTCCAACCTCGCGCTCGACCGCAGCGTCGGCCCCAAGGGCCGCGCGCTCTCGGTCATCAAGATGGCCGACTTTGGCATGGCCGCCTTCGTCCACGCCGACGGCACGCTCAAGGGCCGGTGCGTTCGTTGTCCACCCACTTCCATAGTGATACCGTGGACTAGTAGGCAAGTGGTCGAGGGCGGATGGTGGACTGACCAATGTACGGCTTGTGCGGCGGCCCTGCAGATGCGGCACGCCGGGCTTTGTGGCGCCCGAGATCCTCTCGGCCGGCAAGGGCGAGGCGTACCCGAGCGGCGTCGACATGTTCTCGGTCGGCGTCGTGGCGTACACGATGCTGTGCGGCTACGAGCCCTTCTTCGGGGTCAACGACGAGGAGCTCATCCAGATGAACAAGCGCGTCGAGTACGAGTTCGAGGAGCCAGAGTGGTCGAGCATCTCGGACGAGGCCAAGGACCTGGTACGTGGTGTCGACCGACCGACCGGCGCCTGCCGCCCTTCTACTGCCGTGTCTCTCTCTCCGGGCCTATTGGCAGACGCCTCACACCGCCTCTCTCCGCCGCGCAGATCACGCTCATGATGGAGAAGGACGCGGCCGCGCGGATATCGCCGGCCGAGGCGCTCGCGCACCCGTTCCTGTGCGACGCCAACCTGCAGCTGGACGCGCTGCTCGCGGCGGCCGCCGGACCTGCGCCTGCCGTGCGGCTGCTGTAGAGGCGGTCTCTCTTTCTCTATCTCTATCTCTATGCACCCTCTCCTCTCCTTGCATGTCCCGCCCCACGCACGCCGGCGGGCGCGTTGTATCTATTGGCATTGCACACATGTACTGTGGCCTGGGAGCCTCTCGAAACACGGCACGACGTGCTGGCTCTAGCGTTCGCCTTGAACACTACTGAGTAGCCGAATAGTCCGTGGCAATAATGTCTGTCGACGGTTGCCAGCGCCGAACGACCTGCCCACGAAGCCATCGACCAGTTGGGGAGCGAGCGTTGGGCAACATGCATGCACGGTGGGCACTGGCTGGATGCATTGAAGCCGAGAAACCGATGTAGCAGAAGAGATCTGGATTCCGCCCAAATCAAATCCATAAAAGGCCAAATGAGCATTTTGACCAGCACGAAATGGGGCTAGGGTTAAACATTCTGCACGACATTATTTCTGCTCTCACGTAATACTCCGGAGGATGAAATTAACCATACCGGTACGTGTATCGTTGCACGAACGTTCAAGTGGGTACATTAGCTGGTACGTAAGCAGCCGCAAAATGATTTCGGATGCGTTTCAACCACATTTCTTTCTTTCACTGCCACATCCACAAGCCCCCAGCTAGGACTCACAAGCAGGAACTTGACGCTTCCTCTGGGATACTGGCCGTCGAGGGGATGGTCGTATCTCCCTCGACGCCATTTCCAAAGTCGCTTCGCGCCGCTCAGTACCCCCTCGCCCCACCGCTACGACCATATCCGCCACGATGGCCACATCAGTGCAGGAGGGGTTCGACGCGATGGCTCTGGCGATGGACGACATGGGCTCGAACTTCATGCCCAACCTCAAAGCCGTCATCACGTTCAACGTGACGGACACCGGCGTCTGGACCGTGAGCCTCAAGAACGGCACCGGCACGGTTGCGCACACCGCGGACGGCTTCAACCCCGACCTGTTCATCACGGCGCGACGATGCAGAGCGGGCAGATTGCTAGTGCGTGATGTCTATCCCTCGATGAGCTCGAGGCTGACGGCCGTCTCTGTTGTGTGCGTGCAGCTGTCGGAGAGCCACCTGCTCTCGCTGTTCAATGGTGATCTAGACCTGGAAGACTTGGTCGCAATCCACTGTGTCACGATCGAAGGCGACGTGGGACTCGCCATGCACGTCAAGCGACTGTTTATATGCACGCTCCTCTACATCGGCAGAGCCAAACACGCAGACAAGAAACACGCAGACAAGACCTCGAGCCTCAAGTCGGCCAAGATCTTCGAGCAGATCGGCGAGGTGCTCGCCAAGGACGACGGCTCGCTGGCTCAGAAGGTAGGCGGCGTCATCCAGTTTGTCATCACGCCCGGCGGCGCCTGGCACCTGGACTGCAAGGCGTCGCCCGCGACGCTCACGGAGGGCACCAAGCAGGCCAACGTGACCATCACAATGGCCGACGACGAGCTTGTCGCGCTTGCCGCTGGCGATGTCGTCCTGACGGAGGTACGCGAGGAGACCGGGCGGAGGGAAGGCGGCGAGATGGCGTGTGCTCACTCTTCGTGTGCGTTTGTGGCGACTCTCGTGGCGGCAGGAGTTACGGGCGGGCAACATGGAGTTCACGGGCAAGATTTTGCCCCTCCTGGAGATGGTCTGGCTGTTCAAAGCCATCAAGCCCAAATCCACGCCGTGAAGCCTCTCGCGCGCTGCCGACCGGATTCAGACAGCGACATGCCGCAGCGACGCAGCGAGTCAAGTGCACGCCGTCCATGGAGCAGCAAATGTATTCCAAGCTGGAATAGATCTGCCGCAGTGGAGTCATCTTCAATATGGTCCCAGCAGTCGCATCCATCGCCACAGACGTCGCCGCGCAGGTCACGATCATGATGGAGAAGGACTCTCGAAGCACGGCACGGCTTGCTGGCTCTGACTGCATTGGCTCGCTACGAGTTGAGGTAGGCCTCGATGGGGAACTGGAGGAAGCGCGCGGCCTCGTGCACGAACGCCCAGTCGGCCAGGCAGCGGAACTTGATGTCGTCCAGCACCGTGGGTGGCGACGTGCGCTGGAAGAGCTGCATGCGCACGAGCGTCGCCAGCTGCGCCACCAAGCGCCAAAGACCAAACGCCAACCGCCAAATCCCAACCACCAAACACCACACCGTCAGTCAGTGCACTCTTCGTACCCACAGCGAGCTTCGACCGACCATGGCTCTGGCCACTCACGTGCGTAAAGATGTCCTCTCGCGCCTCGCGCGTGTCGCCCACGTCGGTGTCGGTGTCGGCGTCAGCTTCGGCGTCGGCTGTCGCCTCGGCGCGCAGGTTGAGGTAGATGGCAAGCAGCCGCTGCAGCGTGAAGATCCGTGGTCCCACGAGTCGTTGGCTCACGTGCTGCGGGGTGGCCGTCGCCGTCGCTGTCGCCACGCTTGAAGAGCCGCCGCCGCCACCGCCGGTCTGGTCGGTCTTGGTCCGGCGCTTCTTGCGCCTCGGACCGCCTGCTGACGAGAGGAACTTGGCGTCCGACTCCTGCGGGTTGAATGAAGCCAGGTAGCCCGCGAGCACGAGCAGCAGGCATCCGCGGCTGAGGCTCGCGCACGCTTTCAGGTGCTCCTCCCCGCGACCGCTGCCTCCCGACCGGGGCAGCTTGTCGTAGCCAAAGAGGTGCCTCCGCCGCGTCTGCAGGAGCGCCGACACACGTCGCGTCGTGTCGCGCACGAGTCGGAGCGCCTGCGAGCCGGCCTTGGGCGACTTGGGGACGTCACTGGCGCCAAGCGCCGCCTCGAGCGCCTCGAGCTGGCCGCGGAACTCGGGCAGCAGGGTGGCGACGCGCGCGCGGAACTCGAGCCAGTCGTCCTGCGCCGAGGGTGGCAGCAGCCCGTGCAGGTGCAGCGCCCAGCGGCGGAAGGCCCGAGGCGTGTCGACTGCGCCGAGCTGCGTCGTGAGGATGGCCACGACCTGGTCTGCACCGGTCGGTTGGTTAGTGGGGCAGCAGCGGTTCGTGGGGATGAAACACTTGAACACCAGCCGACCTGGCGAGTAGGGCGGGAAGCAGACGAAGACGGGGAAGAAGGACCCGACGAGGCGGTCCAGCGCGGCCGACACGCCGCGCGTCACGAGCAGCACGCACGTCCGCCAGGGCGGCGCGTCGTCCAGGATCTGCGTGCACGAGCGAGCAGCAGCGTTGTAGTACACGGGAGCGCCTTCGGCTGGGGTACAGACTACCGAGCGTCACGCACGTGGGCGTAGGCGAGCTGCTCGTTGATGGCCAGCACGCACGCGAGCAGCGGGGCGAGTCCGCGTTCCAGCAGCCGGTCGGCGTGGTCGAGCGCTAGGTGCAGCACCGGCTCGCCGTCGTCGCTGTAGCCCCTACGCCCGGCCAGCCCGCCGCTGTCCATGAACTCGCCCAGCGCCTTGACGAACGCGAGGAAGTTGAGCGACGCGTAGCCCTCGAACGCCGGCTCGGCGGATTGGCGGCCCGTGACGACCACGCTCTCGGCCTCCTCCTCCGGCTGTCGACGCGCGAGCAGCGACCGATCCGCTGCGTTGCGGTACAGCTGCGCCAGCGCCTCGCGGTACAGATCCTGCGCGCTGTAGACCACCGCGCAGTCCACGAGCACGAAGGCCGCGGCGCGTCGCCGCAGCACCAGCGCCACGCCCGCGCTCTTGCCGGCGGACGCGCCGCCGTAGACCACCACGAGCGGCGCTGGCGCCTCTGCCACGGGGCGCTCTGCGACCGCGCGCACGTCCTGCGACGCCTCCGCGTGGCTGGCGGCCCACGTGCCGAGCCCCGCGACGCGCGCCAGCTCCTCGAGCTGCGGCTCGCGTCCGATCAGCGCCATCGAGACAACGGCGTGGGTACGTTTGGAGGTGTTGCTGGAGGGAACGTGTACCCCTTTTTCCGCATTTGTACTGATATATAAGTGTAACGCACAGTATGTATGTAAAAATATTACATTTGAGTAACCCAGCTTACCCCTGCTCGAGAACCAATTGAACCTGGGAGCAAGCCTTCACACTTCCTTCTTCCGAAGAGTCTTACTCAACTAGAGTATGGATCGCTGGCGGCATCTTCAAGTCCAACTTGGCGCGCGAGTCGAGTCGCGATCGTGACTCAGTGCTGCTGGCCGTACCCCTGAATAGACCAATACAATCCATAAAATGTAGGCCGCACCAGCAACATTCCCATAAACAGTCTTTAAAAACGGCACTAAGCTGTTTGTCCACTTCGAAAATCGTAACCCTTGCTAAGCGTCACCGACGGAAATCCGTGCAATCCCGACCGTCCTTCAAGCTCCACGCTTCCCTCGCGTTCCCGGCAGCATTTCCGGAATCTCGCCGTGCCGCCCAGAACCCCTCGCTCCGCCAGTACAGTGCCCTCCACGATGGCCTCCACGGCGGCGCAGACATTCGACTTGATGGCCCAGGCCGTGGGCGAGGTGGGCCCGACGCTCGTGCCCAAGGTCAAGGGCGTCATCACGTTCGACGTGACGGGCGCTGGCGCCTGGACCGTGGACCTCAAGCACGGCGCCGGCAAGGTCGCGCGTGCTGCAGACGGCGACAAGCCCGACCTGACCATTACGGTGCGACGATGCGGGGCAGATTTAATAGCGCTTAGCGTCTCCCAATCTTTTAGGAGCTCAAGGCTGACGCCCGTCTTGTTGTGTGCATGCAGCTGTCGGAGGCCAACTTCCTCAAGCTGATCGAGGGCAAGCTGAACCCGCAGCAGGCGTTCATGAAGGGCCTGGTCAAGATCAAGGGCAACATGGGGCTCGCCATGAAGCTCAACGTGGTGATCGCCGCCACGCGCAACTACGTCAAGACCAAGGGCGCGGCCAAGCCTGCCGCTACCACCACGGCCGCCGCCGGCACGGCCCCCGCGGGCCTCAAGTCGGCCGAGATCTTCAAGCTCATTGGCGAGGCGGTCGCCAAGGACGACGGATCGATGGCTAAGAAGGTGGGCGGCGTCATCCAGTTCGTCATCACGCCCGGCGGCGCCTGGAACCTGGACTGCAAGGCGTCGCCCGCGACGCTCACGGAGGGCACCAAGCAGGCCAACGTGACCATCACGATGGCCGACGACGACTTTGTCGCGATCGCCAGCGGCAAGCTCAACGCGCAGCAGGTACGCGAGGAGGCCAAGCAGGGGGAAGGCGGCGTGACGGCTTGTACTCACTATTGGCGTGCGTTTGTGATGGCTCTCGCGGCGGCAGGCGTACATGAAGGGCAAGCTCAAGCTCAAGGGCAACATGGCGCTCGCCATGAAGCTGCCGGTGCTGTTCAACGCCATCAAGCCCAAGTCCAAGCTGTGAGTCTCCCGCGCGCTACTGCCCGGGCCCGACAGCGACTTGCTACAGCGAGTCGCCTGCACGCTGTGCTGAAATGAATGCCTTTGCCATGGAAGAGCTGGTTCCACCTTGTGGCGGAGGTTGTTACGATTGCCATTGAACTGTAAAGGCTGCTGGCAGCGGCAGTCCTTAACGATGATGAAGCAGAACGCATGCAACAGGTGAACGTTGCCACGGCGACGGGAACCACTGCGAGCGCAGGGTGGCAGAGGCGTATTTGCGCAAGTGGCAGGCTAATATAACGGTATTTGCTCCGCGCGAGGTGTTCTACTACTGCTGCTTGCTCTTGGGCGCCTTCTTGCGCGAGACAACCGTCTCCCAGCCCTCCTCGGCGTCCTTGAGCGCGGCGGCGGCCGCGTTCTTCTTGGATGACTCCTTGTCCGCGTCCGATGGGCCGGCCGTCTTGACCTTCTTCTTCTTGAGCTTGCGCTTGAGGCGCTTCTTCTCCGCGCGCGCGGCCTCCTCCTCCTCCGTGTCCGGGTCGTCCTATGCGTTCGCAGCGCCGTTAGATCTCCCTCGCAGACCACACACAGCACGAGCAGGCACGCAGCGACGTACCGTCACAAACTCCTCGAGGTTAATGGGCGCGGACTCCGGCTTCGGCGCCTTGGGCGCGTCGCTCTCCGACTCGGTGCTGGCGGCGGCCGCCGCCTTCTTGGCCTTGCTCTTCTTGCTCTTCTTCTTCTTGCCCGCGCCGCTCGCGGCCGCAGCGTCCGCCGACGCACTCTTGCCACCCAGCGCCTTGACGGCCGTGAAGCCCACGGCCGCCGCCACCAGCGCGCCGCCGACCGCCAGGCCCGAGGCCGGCGCCTGCTCGATCAGACTCATCAGCGTGTCCGCCATCCTCGACTGCCCTTCAGTATCGACGTAAGGGGGGGAGAGCTGCAATCGATCGAAGCTCGACTTTTCGGATATGATGCCGCATATCGAAGGGGCTCGCTCGCTCCCCCTTTTTGATCCGCGACCGGACGACACCCGAATAGTGCGCTCCGTCAGCCACGTCAGCACTGGCTGACGGAGCGCACTATTTGGGTAAGTAATGGGACGCTGCTAAAAAAAGGAAGGAAGGGTTAAAAAACGATAATACTCATTACAGTATTTCTTGGGTTACGGCCAAAGCAGCATTTACGCTCCACGCTGAGCTTCTTCGTGAAGTTGAAGACCAGTGCGCGGGTGTTGTGGCCTTATCTTGAGCGCAGTCACCGCCTCTGCGTACTTGCGGCCTTGAGATCACGAATCTCTTCTTCCTTGATGGCGATAATCGCCCTCGCCTTGGCTCTCGTCGAGTTCCGTCTCACCGTCGACACGCTTTGTCTAGCTGCGAAAGTTGACGACCGCGCACCGCAATTAGACCGCGGTGATGTGGTTTGTTTACGTTCAGTGATAGGACTCGTGGGTGAACGACAGGGAGAGCGCAGGACGAGCCTCAAACATGCGCCGGATTTCGTCGATGCGCTGGCACACAGGCAAGTCCAAGTGGCTAACACCAAGGGTGCGTGGCCGTTCGTAGAGCTGCCAGGAGTATTCGACTCACCCACAGCGGAGCGCGTCGGAGTTGTCGAGTGGTGCCTCCTTCGCGATGTCAGACACCACGCAGACCACGACCGACTTGCGGATGCGGGTAACGCCCGCCCGCCTGGTAAACGCTCGTTGTGCTGTAGCAGACGCAATTCGTAATACTTATGATTCTTGTTGCTGTTTTCGATCGTCTTGAGAGGTGCGTCTCCCCGTCTGTCTATCCGGCCGCCGCCGCTGACGGTCCGTCGCCATTCACGCGGCGGTCGCTCTGTCTGTCGGTCGGTCAGTCATGCACTCCACCAGCCAAAACACCCATCGACCCGCCCACCGCCTCACAACTGAATTCGCCGCGGATCCGCCACTCGCAGCAGCCTTTTTAGCCCATCGCCAAGCGATCGGCCGGCCGCCCTACGACCGCCCTACGACCGCTCCATCGCGCTTTTGTCAGACCGATGGACGGCGCGATGCTGCTCGAGGGGCCGCACGGACTCGCCATCAGCGCGGACCGACCGGGCGCGCGGTCCCAGCGCCAGCCCCCTCGGCGGCGGCCCGGGGCGCGGCGCTC
>JAADXZ010000135.1:0-39805 GCA_023338055.1 Phytopythium mirpurense
GTACTGCAGCTACCGTACCCGACCGATCATTCACCAGCTCCTCTGGTGCTCGTCCTCACCCACCACTTCGCTCCTCTGGCCGTTTGCTCGCCATTCCGCAATCCGCCCGCCGTACGCCACCACCTCCACCCAGTGGCGACGTCTTCCAACTAACGCGCACCTTGCAACTCAAGGCCACCTTCCAGATTCCAGACTCCCAACCTTCATCACTGGCCATCAGCATGGCCGCCGCATCACGCTCCGTGATGGCCATGGCCGCGTCCGAGCGGCTCGGGCGCTGCCGCCCATGCCACCTGCAGCTGCAGCCGCTCGGCGACGACGACGTGGAGGTCCGCGTGGCCTTCTGTGGCGTCTCCCGGGCCGACCTGCTCGCTTTGGAGCGGCCCGAGGGCGTCTTCCCGCTTGTCCTCGGCCAGGAGGTCGTGGGCGTCGTGACCGCGGTCGGCGCGTGCGTCAAGCACCTAATTGTCGGCGACCGCGTGGGCGTGGGCGCGCAGCTCTCGGCCTGCCTCAACCGCGGGCCGGGCTACTGCCCCGAGTGCGCCTTTGGCGCCGAGGCCTACTGCCGCCGCGCCGAGTTTGCCTACGACCGCGGCACGCGCGGCGGCTTCGCCGACTGCGTGCGCGTGTCGAGCCACTTCGCCTTCCGGGTGCCCGACAACATCCCCACGAGCGTCGCGGCGCCGCTCTTCAGTGCCGGGCTCGCCGTCTACACGGCGCTGGCGCACGAAAAGGTCTCCCGAGGCGACCGCGTGGGCGTCGTGGGCATCGGCGGGCTCGGCCACCTGGCGCTGCAGTTCGCGCTGGCCATGGGTGCGTCGCCCGTGGCCTTCTCGAGCACGAGCTCCAAGCAGGCGGACGCCTCCCAGCTCGGTGCCGACGAGTTCTACTGCACGCTGAGGCCGGACGACATGGCGCGCGCCGCCGGCTCCATCGACCTGCTGCTCGTGACCACCGGGGTCTCCGCTGGCCAGGTGGACGTGACGCCGTCCAGGGCCCAGCTGCTCGCGCTGCTGCGGCTGCGCGGGTCCGTCGTGACGGTCGCGGGGCCGGGGCTGCCTGGGAACCGAAGCCCGCCGACTGACACGGTGACGGCGCAGGGCCAGCGCGTGACGCGCAGCCGCGTCGGCAGCGTCGCCGACATGGAGCGCATGCTGGCACTCGTGGGCGCCGTCAACCTGCGCCCGGCAGTCAGTAAGACGCCCATGAGTCTGCTGGACGAGGGCCTGAACGCGCTTCGCCAGGGCAAGGCGCGGTACCGGATCGTAGTCGACAACGACCTGGACGGCGCCTGGAACGACCGGCGCGAGCCGCTGAAGGACCCGCAGGGCGAGTGGAACCCCGCCAAGGAGCCGCAGACACGCCCGGCGGGCGTGTATATCCACCGCCGCAGCAAGTAAAAGGGCAATAGAATAACCCGTTAAAGTATTGAGTTGCAATTTGGGTCGCAAGCGGCTTGTCCACGTTGCCGCGAACGTATAGCTTTTGCGTGGACAGTACTCTCTCAGCAGCCCGTGCAAGCGCATATCCTGCTTTCAAGCATGCGCCGCCTGTTCGTCAACCTTTTATCTCGCATACTATACTATGCCATTAATACTTGTCAAAAACCTCTCAAACAGCATATCGATCTGCTTTTGTTCAAGAAAGCGGTATGCTATTTGAGAGACTTGACAAGTGGTGGCGACGGTAATCCAACTGAACAAGCGGAACGGTATGCCGCCTCCCTCCCTTTCCCTCACTTCCGGAAACCACCGCGCGCCCCCAGCCGCCTCCCATAGTGAACTCAAGTGCGCGACGAGCCACATCCAAGCAAGCAAGATGGCGCCGCCCAACGTCGACAACATGGTCACGCTCAAGGTGGACAACGTGCCGTTCATGGTTGGGTGAGTCCTGCTGCGTCCGTTGCGCGCTCCCCTGCCGCCGCCCGCCCGCCGCCCGCCCACCCTTCGCGCCCTGCGTGTTGCGTGCTGCATGCTGCTTGTCCCGTCCGGCGTTGGAGAGAAAGGCGAGCGAGATTCCCTCTCGATAGCGCACACAGAGAGATGGAGAGAGAGAGAGAGCGGTTCTCCAGTCCTCCAGCCGTGTCCTGCCGGCCGTGCATGTGTGTCGGAGCGAGCGTCGGTCGAGCGTCGGCGGCTCCTGCCTGCTCCTGTGTCGGTGATCGCTAATGCCCGTCCCGTGCCTTGTGTGTCCCGGACGCCCCTGTCTCTACTACCCCCTCCCTTATCCAGCGCGGAGGAGCTGCGCGAGATCTTTGACAAGTACGTATCGGCGCCTCCTCGCTATTATACTCCATAGCGACGGATAAAAGCTCGGATGCTGACTGCCGTGTGTGTTGCTCCCGAAAGGTACGGCGAGATCGGTGACGTGTACATCCCGCGCGCGCGCGGGTCGAGCGAGTCGCGCGGGTTTGCGTTCGTGCGCTTCCTGAACCGCCGCGACGCCGAGGACGCGATCGCGGGCGTGGAGGGCCAGGACTTCCAGGGCCGCGAGCTGCGCGTGCAGTTCGCCAAGCAGCGCCGCCCGGACAACCCGCGCGAGTTCTACTCGACGCGCGACGGCGGCCGCGACGATGGCGGCGGCCGCGACCGTTACAACGACCGCTACAACGACCGCTACGAGCGACGCGACAGCCGCGACCGCGACCGCGACCGCGGCGGCCGTTACGACGACCGTGACCGCTACGACGACCGCTCTCGCCGCCGCTCGCGCTCGCCCGACCGCCGAGACCGCGACCGCAGCCGCTCCCCGCGCCGCAGCAGCCGCTCGCCGCGTCGCAGCAGCCGCTCGCCCCGCCGCGACTAATGTGACGGCGCCGATGGATACCAGGGACGGATACCAGGGAGGGATACCAAGGACGGATACCAAGGACGGATACCGGGCGGAGAGGGTGCAAGCCTGTCGTGTCGTGATAACCCCGGTCGAATGAACGAACGCTCGCTGCAACGGCAACGCTCCTGTGTATTTCGTCGCGTTGGCGGTTAGTTGGGGGGCGACAGTGGGAAGCGCCGAGCCGACATGCCGAGCCAGACGTACCGGGCCGCATCAAAAATGGTCAAAAGGAGGAAGCGACGGGAGACGGATCCCACGCGTTTGCGGACGCGCACACCGGAGGCGACGGGCGTCACGACACGATGACGAGGAAGACGAAGAAGGCGACGACGGCGATCATCATGCCGGCGCAGTAGAGCGCGCGCATGTCGCGGTCCACGGCGTCGTAGCCGCGACGGCGGAACCACGTGAGCGCCATGTAGGCGGCCAGCCCCACGATGCCGAGCACGCCCACGCCCACGAACAGCCGCGAGAGTGTCTTGCTGCTCGCCGCGCTCTTCTCGCGCTCGCCGCCGCCGGTCGCGGCCGAGGACGACCCGTCGGCTTCCGCCCCCGCCGCCTGGCAGCAGTCGAGCAGCGCGCCGCTCAGGTCCGGGACGCAGCAGCCAGCCGCCGTCGCGCAGCAGTCGAGGCCCGCCGCGGCGCACTGCGGCTCCCCCTGGCACGTCGGGTCGGCGGCGGCCGGGGCGGAGGTCTCTGCTTCGCAGCAGAGGAGCCGCGCACCGCTCGCGGGGTCGGGCGCGCAGCAGCCAGCGTCGGTCGCGCAGCAGTCGAGGCCGGCGGCAGCGCATTGCGGCTGGCCATGGCACTCGCCAGCGCCGCTGCTGTGCTCCGCGGTCAAGTCGCTCGCGGTGGGCGTCGGCGCGCAGCAGTCGAGCTTGGGCCCGGGCCCCGAGCAGCAGCCGCCGGGCTGCGCGCAGCAGTCGAGGCCTGCGGCCGCGCACTGCGGCTCGTTGAAGCACAGCGCCTGCGAGCCGTTCCCGCCCCCTCCGCTCGTTGGGTGTGTCGCGAGCGGCACGAGTGTCGCCGGGTGCTGGTTCTTGCAGCAGCCGAGCACGACGCCGGTCGCCGGGTCGGGCTGGCAGCAGCCGTCCGCCGAGTTGCAGCATCCGAGGCCGAGCACGCCGCACTGGTACTCGCCGAAGCACGCGTTGGGCGGCAGCGCGGCCGTCTCCTCCTTGGGGCAGCAGCCGAGGTTGCTCGGGCAGCAGCCAGGCAGCGTCGCGCAGCAGAGCAGCGCAGTGCCGTTGTCGCCCGCGCGGCTGCACGCCGGGTAGCCGAAGCACAGGTTGCTCTCGGTCGACCTCGGCTCCGTCAGCACCTTGCGGCTCCGCTGGGAGAACCACGAGGGGCGCGTCGCGACCCAGTACATGGAGTTGGCCGGCGAGTTCCACGTGTCAAAGGCCTTGACCGTGTCCATGAGCTCGTCCCAGGCCGCCGCCGCGTCGAGGATGGCGTGGTCGAGCACGACGATCGAGCGCCAGATGTCGTACGGGTCCAGACTGCCCATGTCGCCGGCGATCATGGGGTACTCCTTGACGACGAACGGCTCGTCGAGGAGGTACGGCGTGATGGGCGTGAAGGGCAGCATGTTGATGCCGTGCACGTACACGGGGCGGTCGCCGAACCACGTGCTGTAGACGACCGACATCTCACCCACGACGCCCACCATGGCGTTCTTGGAGAAGATGGGCTCGTAGATGCGCGAGTTCTCGCGCATGTGCCAGTACTTCTTGGCCGAGCGCAGCTCCGTCGCGAGCATCAGGCGCGCGTACTGGTGGTACGACGTCGCGTCCGCCGCGTCGGCGTCCAGCGACGAGAAGAGCGTCATGGCGTAGTAGGCGTTCGTGCACTCGCTGCTGCTCTCCTGCGACTTGCCGCCTTCCATCGGGAACAGGCCGCTCGCGTACGAGTGGCCCACGAACCAGTCCTTGTGCCGCGCGATGGGGAAGAACTGGTTCGCCGGCAGGTCGGCGAAGAACGGCATCTCGGCGTGCAGCGGCGCGCCAATGTCCGCGAGCAGCATGGCGCACGCCAGCGCGTGCTTGTCCACGAACGCGGGGTCCATCTTGCGCACCACGGCGAGCGCGTAGATGAAGTATCCATAGTGAAACTGTTGGCGTGTTGGGGGAGCAACGGACGATAGAGGTCAGTCCGACACACTCCTACCGCATCGCATCTCCGCACCCACCACCATCAACCACGAGGCCGCAACGTACATGATGGTCGTTGTAGTAGCCGTTGCCATAGTCGGCGTCCTTGTTGCGCAGGCCAAAGCTCGTGACGACGCCGCCAAAGGTCTCGTCGTACACGAGCTTGTCCGGGTTGGAGCCGTCCAGCCACGGCTCGATCGCGCCTCGGATCTTCTCGAGCTCGGCGGCCGCGACCTCGTGCAGCCCAAACTTGTCCGCCATGAGCAGCAGCCGCGTCTCGCGCCCGATCTGCTTGCCAAAGTTGTACGAGTCGTCCCCGGCCAGCATGGGGTACTTGTCCACGTCTTGCTGGATGCTCGCGACGATCTTGTCCGTGGCCACGCGCCGCATGGCCAGGCGCCGCCTTTTCTCCTCCGCCTCCGGCAAGCCGTGGAGCAGCTCGGCGTCGTACTCGTCGCTAAAGAGCCCGTCGTCCGCGTAATTCCACTCGACCGGCGGCAGCTGCTCGCGCATGTACCACACGCTGCCGAGCACGCCCTTCATGAGCCCGCGGATGCTCGAGTACCGGAGGATGCCCACCACTTTGTTGGCACCGCCCGCGCTCGGCGGCTTCGCAGCAGCCGACTGCACTCGCATGACGTCCATGTGGTGCGGCAGCGCCAGCATCAGCAGCTCGGCCCGGCGGCGACGGGAGCTGTCCGTGTGCGGCGCGAACGCGGCGAAGCTCTTGGTCTTCCAGCGAAACTCGAGGTCCGCCACGTCGCGTTGGCCCGGAGCCAGCGTGAAGTTGACCTCTCCCCCCGTCGGGTACACGGACGCCGACTCGAGCAGGTACGGCATGGTGGTCGCGTCCAAGGACAGCGCGACGCGGAGGGCGCCCGTGAAGGCGCGCGTGGCGGCGACGCGGCCGTTGCGGAGCTCGAGCTGTAGCGCCGGGTCCGACGCGAAGAGGTACCACATCTGTCCGTTGCTGACCTGGACGCTGTAGACCGCGAAGTCGACCGGCGAGCCGTCCATGAAGACGAGCTGGTCCATCTTCTTGAGGCGCGCGAGCGTCAGCCCGTCCGCGGACTCGACCACGGGCCGGCTGTTGGCGAACTCCATCGTGATGTAGGGCGACCCGCGCGTGAGCAGCAGCGTGAACTCGTCCGCGCCGCCGCGCTGGAAGCGCACGTGGACGCCGAACGAGTCGAAGCCGACGACCTGGTGGGCCGTCGGCGGCTCGATGGGGGCGCCGCCGTCCGCCGCCGAAGCGCTGCTGAGCACGAGCTGCGCGATGAAGCCGCTCTGGATGACCGTGGGCGTCACAACGCGGAACGGGAACGACACGTGCGCCTTGTGGCCCAGCAGGCGCAGCACGTAGGGCATGGGCACGACGTTGGACTCGCCGCGCGCCAGCACGAGGTTGGTCCACCACGCGCCGGTCGGGAACGGCTCGTCCGCGAGCTCCGTGGCCCCCGAGGCCGTCGGTGCCGCGCCCGTGGCCAGCGCCTCCGAGCGCGCGAACAGCGCCGACGACAGCTGCAGCGGGTGCGGCTCGACCGGGAAGGGCAGCGGTGTGCGCTGCGCCAGCGTTACGTTCACCGCGGCGCCCGCGAGCGGCGCGCCCAGCGCCAGGAAGCTCGCCACCAAGGCGACGACCCCCCGCATTGCGCTACTGATCGGACGGACGGACGGACGGGTGGAGGAGGCAGAGGAGAACAAGATCCCTTGTTCGACCGAGAGAGAGGGATCTTGTTCGGCACTTCAAATGGGAAATGATTTGGGAGCTGTGGATGTCAGCGTCAGAGGGCGCAGTATTCAGGATGAGCACAGTGAGACTATAACTGATCAACTGCCCTGAAGTGAGGTTTTGACGCCCCATTTGTGATCTAGAATAGTGTTGTGCATACAAAAATAGTACAATTGTACACAATACCAGGCATCCAGAGCGATTCCGTGATTACGGTCCGTAATTCACGGAGCGCTTGTCACCAAATCGTGCGGCTCGTGATCAATGGCGCTGGTGACGCTCGCGATGCGCCGCCCCGCGCTGCTGCGCCCGCGGCTGCTGCTGCTGCTGCAGCAGCGCTGGACGTCGGCCGAGCGCGCGGCCAAGCACGTGGTGGTGGGCATGTCGGGCGGCGTGGACTCGTCCGTGGCGGCGCTGCTGCTCAAGCGGCAGGGCTTCCGCGTCACGGGCGTGTTCATGAAGAACTGGGACGCCAGCGACGAGCAGGGCGGCACCGCGTGCCCCGTGGACGCCGACTACCAGGACGCCAAGAGCGTCTGCGACCAGCTCGGCATTGAAGCGCACCAGGTGCGTCTGCGCGTGGCGCGCGTCTCGCACCACGAGTGATGCGCTCATCCGAGTCTGTGGCTGGCTGGCGGGCTGTAGGTCAACTTGGTGCAGTCGTACTGGAACTCGGTCTTCGCGCCGTCGCTCGAGAGCTTTGAGGAGGGCCTGACGCCGAACCCGGACATCCTGTGCAACCGTGAGATCAAGTTCAAGGCCTTCCTGGACTACTGCGAGCAGATCGGCGCCGACTACGTGGCCACGGGCCACTACGCCAAGCTGCAGCCGCCGGCCTCGGGCGAGGAGGAGGCGGCGGGGCGGCTCCCGCGGCTGTTCGCGGCGCGAGACGCGTCCAAGGACCAGAGCTACTTCCTCTCGAACGTCCCTGGCGCCGCGTTCGCGCGCGTGCTCTTCCCGCTCGGCGAGCTCGAGAAGTCCGAGGTGCGCCGCATTGCGGCCGAGGAGGGGCTGTGCACGGCCGAGAAGCGCGACTCGGTCGGCATTTGCTTCATCGGCAAGCGCAACTTCGCCGACTTCATCCACGAGTACATCCCCAAGCAGCACGGCTTCTTCCTCACGCTGGACGGCCGGCGCGTGCACCGGCACCAGGGCTTCACGGCGTACACGGTCGGGCAGGGCGCGCGGCTCCAGGGCATGGCCGAGAAGTGGTTCGTCGTGGGTAAGCGCAGGCAAGACCACGCCGTGCTGGTCGCCCCGGGCACCAAGCACCCGGCGCTCTTCTCGGACGAGCTGTTCGCGGACGCGGCTGGCTTCAACTGGATCGCGGGCGAGCTCCCTCCGGAGCTGAGGGACACCGGGACCATGCGCTGCCGCTACCGCGTCCGGTACCGCCAGGACCTGGACGACTGCACCATCTCGCTCGTCTCGGAGGACACGGTCCGCGGTGCCGCCAGCCGTTTGCACGACTGGCAGGAGGCGGCCGCG
This sequence comes from Phytopythium mirpurense, assembly GCA_023338055.1. Taxonomy (NCBI): domain Eukaryota; phylum Oomycota; class Peronosporomycetes; order Pythiales; family Pythiaceae; genus Phytopythium; species Phytopythium mirpurense. The sequence continues at coordinate 8,206 of JAADXZ010000135.1, forward strand.
ACCGGCAGCAGGGACCGCCAGTACCTCCGCGTGGACTTTGACCACCCGCAGCGGGGAGTGACGCCGCAGCAAGCGCTCGTGCTCTACCGCGAGGACGGCATGTGCTATGGTGGAGGACCCATCGCGTGCGCAGGACAGACGTACTTTGAGCGCAGCAAGCCGCTCGACCCGGACGTGAACGACTGGCGCAGTGGGTAGACGGGCAAGGAGTGCATATAGAGAGCTGGGTGGAGGACTGACTCGTAGACGGCAATACACGTAAAGGTATGGATGGATCGGGGATCCACAAGCGATGCGATGCGATGCCATCTTGATGGACCCCACAAAGTGGTGTGGACACTCCATGGATATCTAAGCGAAACAAGTACACGCACACTTGGACGGTATAATTTGCGGTATAATAGATACTTAATCGAGTACAGCGTCTCTTGCTGCTAACAATACTGAGTAAATGGCAATGGAGCCCAACGCCCAGGTGAGACGAGCGTACGGACGCCGCGGCGAGCGCCTAGCCACGCAGGCGCGCCGCTGTCGTGTGCCGCCAGCGCCCACCGAGTGTCTGACCCGCTGTTGCGTCTGTGTTTCTGCGCTGGGCCTTGAACTGCTGTCAGTACGCGCTGCACGACGCCGAAGCGGCCGCGCCGCAGTGGGCGGCGCACGTGCGGCTGACGCCCGAGCTGCTGCAGAAGCTGACGCGCGCGGGCGACGCGCAGATCTCCATCCGGCTGAACGCATCAGGCGTCGCGTCGCTCGGGAAGAACAAGAAGACGAGCGTGCTGACGGTGACGGCGCCGCGCTCGGACAGCGACAGCGACCGCGACGACAGTGGCCGCAGCAGCGACGAGGACGACGCGCTCGCGTCCGAGCAGTACGAGCTGCTGTCGTTCCCGGAGGACCCGCGCGTGAACCACGTCTGCGCCTTTAGGGCTGGCCCGCCGTTCGCTGCTTCTTCGCGCGGGGGCTACGCCATCCACCGCACGGGCACGATCCACCAGAAGCTGATCGTCCAGCGGCTGCTCGACTCGAGCGAGAAGGACCGCATGAAGCACCGCCACGCGCGGTCCGTGCTCGAGTCCAAGGCCCGCTCGTCCAAGCTCATCGAGGCGGTCGAGGGCTCGCCCGAGGCGTCCAGAGCGGCGAGCAAGCGCCGGCGGCTGACGGTCCAGATGAAGACGAGGCCCATGGAGAGAGCAGGCGCCAAGCAGCCCGTGGCCAACACCGAACCGCCAACAATCGTGTAAGCACGCGTGCACGCCTGATGGTCCGCGCTTTGAGAGATTCTAACCGTGTATGTCGCCGACCATGCGCTCGCTGCAGGCGACTCCCGTCCGCCTTGTCGCCAGAGGAGGCCCAAGCGACGCGCGAGCGGATCGAGGCTGGCTTTGAGCCGCCCACCCCCGAGTCACCTGCTCGCAGTGCCGTCGTGGACGCGGCATCCGCTTATGACGCGTCTGCAGACTCCCACAAGGCCGATGCAGCCCCCGACGATGAGCCGGTGGGCTCTGCGGACACTGCCGAGGCGTCTCTCCCTGTCGTGGCTCCGGCTAAGAGCACGCTGTCGAGCTCCAGCGGAGCAACAAAGCGGCAGCGTAAACGAGCCGCGAAGGACACGTCGAGCACTCGATTCCAAGCGCCACCCATGGCGATCGACCCAGTCGACGAGCTCACCGCGGATAGTAAGGACGACGGAGCGACCTGCGACGCGTCCGGGGTTCGTGATTCGACGGCCAAGTCGCCCATCAAGAAGAAGTCGCGCAAGGAAACGCCACACGTCGACGGTATCGACGAGTACCTGGCGACGGCCACGCTTTCCAAGGACAGCAAGTCACTGGACCATGAGGAGAGCGAAAACCACGCAGCCGAAGCAGCTTTGACTAGCTCTACAACAGTCGAGCCAGGCGTATCGACTGGAACCAGTGAGGAGAAGCCACTCGCATCGACTCAGCCCGGGGAGGAGCCGAAGCGCGTCGTGAACCGGCCGACGGCACGCGTCAAGCGGCCTCTCCAGCGGTCCGTACCGATGCCAGATCTGTCGTTCTTCCCCGAGGTCGTGGCCGAAATTTGTGGGCGCGTCGCGAGGCACAAGAGCCGCTCCGCGATCGTGGACGAGGCCGACTATGACGCGTTCGTGGAGCAGTACGAGGGCTTCCGGCGGGACTGGGAGACGCTCGACAAGGTGCACACCGACTTGACGGCCTTCCTTGCTTCGTTTGTTTTGTGCTAACGACGTTGTGTCAGGCATTCTCGATCGAGTTCATCCGGTGCGAGGGGCTGCACCTGCAACTGGAGCTCGCGTCGACGCTGGAGCAGCGCGTGTCGCTCAACGACAAGTTGCAGGCGTCCGCTCGCAAGAAGGAGGTGCGTTTAGGCGCTCGTGGCTGCCATAAATTGTTGCTTTGGCCGTGTTCCTAACGCCGAGCGCGGCTAAACAGGGCCTGCAGTTCGTGCAGAGCACTATGGCGACGGTGAAGAAGCTGCTTGCCGGCATTCAGGCATCCGTGCAGCGCTTTGACGCCAATAAGCATTGCGCGTAACGACAATTGCGCGTAGGTACAGAACCCCAGATCTACTTCTTCAGGCGCTCCGCGATCTGCTGCTCGAGCATCTGACGCGCCTCGACGCGCTTCAGGCGACTCGGTCGCGCTCCATCAGGCCGTCGTGGATGCGGTTATACTTGTCCTCCGTCTGCTGGCGCGCCTTCTTGAGCTGGTCGCACTTCAAGTAGCCCGTCGCCTGCAGCGCCAACGAGTTGATCGTGCGCAGCGATGTCAAGTGCTGGTTGCGCAGCGCCTCGTCGCCCGTCAGCGGCGCTCGGCGGTCCGTCTCGAGCTCCGTCTCGAGCTCCGTCTCCATGGCGGACTTCTCGGCACGCGCACACCTCCATCTCCAGTGGAGATGTAATGGTTTGTGTTCAAAACGACAAGGAAGGCATCCTGTGGAGATTCTCCACTGGATGCCTTCCTTTTCGTAGGTACAATGTACACTTTATTCATGGATGCAATCCATGAAATTGCTTTGTCGGTTTCACTATACCATACAACCGTAAGTCTAACGACCGGCCACTTACTGATTCAAGTTATTCATGGAAAGCTCAATCCGGAGAACTGACTTTAGATAACTTTTTTCTAGTCTATCTCTTCGAATCACTTCGTTTCACTATCGGAATGAAATATTTCGCAGAACAAAGTACATATTTTCCCTGTCAGTACGACCCATACAAACCTAAGTCAAACAGCGGGTCGTTTGATGATTCCGATGGATTTTCGCCTGTTTCTGTCATATATCGCAATGATTTTTGTCAGAATTCATACAAAACCCAAGATCTAGAGTTCACCATCATAATTAAATTCTATTATGAAACGTAAAAAAATCTGACATTTTCGACGTTGTATTGTACAATATAAATAAAAAATTACTACCAAAATGTAATTTTTTGTGTTGTGATGATTTTCGTCAAAATAAATACAAACCCATGATTCAGCCTCTTACCTCTCATCACAAAAAATCTATGATGACACGTAAAATAAAAATCAAAAAGACAACGCCGACGCGCTCAAATAGACATTTGTTTGTATTCGCTATCTCGCAATATGTACCGATGACGATGTTTGCTCGAGCTATTATTGTTTGTGCGGCGGTCTAATGCATACAAACAACAAGATAAATCAAGTTGTACGCTGGACAAAAATGAGTCTGTAGTAGTAGCAGATACAGTTCGATAGCCATCGTAGGTTGGATAGATGAGCGCTCTAATCAGTGCTTCACGGTAAATAGAGGCACCCATTTAAGGTAAAGCAAAAATACCGACGTGTTGTCGTGAAAAATCGGTACTTGTTCCTAAAAAGTAGAATACCGATAAGTACTCGGTATTTTCTGTATTCGATCCTGAAGTGCTGGGCTTGTTTCGCACCCCCTGGCTCGAAAGCAAGGAAGAACAGCACGACGCGCGTGGGCGACTGACGGACCGCGTCGACCATGCAGGGGGACTCGCAGAGCCTTACGGAGCCGCCGTTCGTCGCGCGCGTGACGGTCTCCATCAAGCGGTGCGTGCTGCGCCTCGATTCCCGCGGGAAGCGGCGCCCAACTCTCCCTAGCTCGCGAGATACGAGCGCTAACGCGAGGTGCGTCGTTGGGTATGCAGTAAATGGCAGCATCTGCTGGACAAGTCGACGATCCACGTGTACGCGCGCTGGGCGTTCTCAGCGTCCCTGCTGTCGCTGTACCTGCTGCGCGTGTTCTACCTGAACGCCTTCCACATCGTCACGTACGGGCTCGGCATCTACCTGCTCAACCTCTTCATCGGCTTCCTGTCCCCTCAGGTACCCCCCTTGCTCTCGCTCGTCGTATTTATACATGCTTCGGCGGCGGTGGAGAGGAGGAAGAAGATGAAGCTGACGCTGGCGCTGTTGATCGTGTGGACACAGGTTGACGCCGAGTCGGAGGGCCCGCTGCTGCCGTCCAAGCAGAGCGAGGAGTTCCGGCCGTTCGCGCGGCGCGTGCCCGAGTTCCAGTTCTGGTACTCGACGTCCAAGGCGACCTTCATCTCGCTGCTCATGACGCTGAGCAGCGCGTTCGACGTGCCCGTCTTCTGGCCCATCCTGCTCATCTACTTCATCGCGCTCTTCGCGCTCACCATGAAGCGGCAAATCAAGCACATGTGGAAGCACAACTACGTCCCGTGGACGCACGGCAAGCAGGTGTACAAGGGCCACGCCAAGAACTCGAAATAGACGGCGGCCGCGTCCCCTCCAGACCGCTGGTCGGGGCGACGCGGGGGCGGAGGCAGCGACGGCAGGACCCGCGAGGAGTTGCGGTGGGAGGAGGGCAGCGAACTCGGGACCGAGAGCGAGACAAACATTGTGAGGACGTGTAGGTCACACCGTGTAGGCGACCGACCGACTCTTGAGCGCATTCGACCCGAATCTACCGCATTTCACATACGGAAGCGCCGTTAATGTTGGCGGTGTCATGGTGGTGGCGTCCATGGTGGTGGCGTCCATGGTGGTGGCGTCATTGGGCCACGGTCGCAGACTCACAGTCGACGCGTGGCCGTGGTCCAAGACTCAGGAGCGCACTTAATTGCTGATCCTTATGTTCGGTTTGTCCGCTCCAGCGCTTCCTAAACCGTACCTAGAACCGATCTGGCCAGCCACTCGTGGGCCTCCGCACTAAGTTCGTTTGACGAGGCGGTCATCTAGACAAGAGAGAGCAGAGCCTTCATGACCCCACGAGCGACGGCACTGGTGATGGCGCTGCGGCCGCGCGGGTTGTGCCGCTCCAGCGCGGCTTCAACGCGCGCGACGTGGCTTATCGGAAGCGCAGGCTCGAGCCGGTCGCTTTGCGTTGTCGTTGGCGCGCGTGGCGGTAGTACAGCCTGCGGCGCCACCGGGAGACTGGGCGCCTGTCAACGATCCCCCAAAAAGCACCAACCTGCTGTGCTCGTGCGGCTGTTTGCAACGCGCTCGGACGCGGGAGACGAGCAAAAGGCCGAGAAGAAGGCGAAGACGCCGAGGGAGGAGACCGAGCGCACTGCGGCCTTGCTCAAGCGCAAGCTGGCGCTCGACGTCGAGACCGCGCGCAATCTGGTACAACCCCGCTTCTCCTCATCATTGGGAACTTTCTGATACGCTCTATTGTGGTGGCGCTCAGACGGCTCAGCCTCTATGGATGCGTGAAGACTAACATTTGCTTGGTTGATACGAATTGAGGGGGTTACAGGCGCTGCACCAGGTCGTGAACGTGCCAAACGTCATCACATTCGCGCGCATCCTGTCGACGCCGTATCTCGCGTACCTGATCGTGCAAGGGGACCACGCCGCCGCCATGGGCCGTGCGTACCATTGCATCTTCCTTTTCGTCAGCCATTGCGCTCAGCTGGATCGCCACTCACCTTCTCCAATCGCTTCTACTTCATTGCGCTGTGCTGGGGGCAGTTCTCACCGTCGCTGGGCTGTCCGACTGGCTGGACGGGTACATTGCGCGGAGATTCAACCAGCAGGTGCGTGGCGTTGTCTGCTCTACACCGCCCCGCCCCCCTACCGCTCCAATACAGCAGCCAACTGATGGAGTGACCTCCCGCCCATTAATTCTGCTATGGTACAGTCCATCGTGGGGTCTCTGCTGGACCCGTTCGCGGACAAGGTGCTGGTGGGCTCGCTGTCGCTGAGCATGATCTGGACCGGGCTGCTGCCGTGGCAGCTCGTGGCGCTCATCCTCGGGCGCGACCTGATGCTCGTGGGCGGCACGTTCTACCACCGGCTGACGACCAAGGACGCCACGTCGGGCTTCTTCGACACGTCCGACAGCGGCGCCTTCGAGGTCAAGCCCACGCTGCTGAGCAAGGTCAACACGGCGCTGCAGCTCTCGCTCTTCGGCTTCGCGCTCACCAACGCCGCGTGGCAGATCCCCGGCGACCAGGCGCTCCACGTGCTCTTGTACGTGATGCGTCCTCTGCTTTCGTCGTCGCTCTATACTGTAGATCACTCACGTCCGTGTGCGCAACTTGGTGTGTGTGCTGGTTCAGCGGCCTCGTCGGCTCCACGACGCTCCTCTCGGGCTCCGAGTACCTGTGGAGCTACGTGCACCAGACGGGCGCCTTCAAGCCGCTACGCAAGGCCGTCGAGCAGACGGGCGCCTTGAAGCCGCTGCGCAAGGCCGTCGAGCGCACCAAGCGCTCGCTCCGCAAGTGACGAGACGAGCGAGAGCGCAATGCAATCAGCGTACTGTATCTGCCACGTACCGAGGTAATGAGACGCACAGCGAGCTTGGAGAGCCCTCGAGCAGGAGTCATGATGGGCCACCGCGACACTGCTCAGCGAGAGGCAGAGAGGAGGAGTGAGTGGTGCACATTCAATGTGACATTCAGCAGGATGCTCATTATACTTCCCTTTCATATTCGATACCCTGTTATTCATAATATGAAGAGAGTGAAATTTAAGATGATTATGACTGTATATTTCAATTTCCGCTGAAATACTGAAACATGAGGAGGATGCGACGGTATTATTGGCCGTGTCTGAGGGTGATGGGCTGGACACGGCATTCACGCTGTTCAGCAATGCTCCACCTCAGTTCGAGGGAGAGAATTCTACTGCCACCTGCCTGCTGCAGTACAGTATGGATAGGTTGCGTGTCATATCGGCATTGAACTGCTTTGCCCTAGCAAAGGAAGCACCGAGCTACCGTACAGTATGGCGACTTGTGTGACTGAAGGAGCCTCGCCCAACTTGATGTCTGTTCTGTGTATGAAGCCATCGGATAAAGACCATGCCATGTGGAATAGGTACAGTTTTTTTTGTGTGCAGCTGGTCATGGCGCCCATTATAAAAATATTGCGGGCCCAATAACTCTGTTTCGACCAAAATAGCAAATAACTTACACTTGATGTTTGTATGATTCTGCCAACCATACAAAAATCAAGTTCCTGGGTGGGTTTTTCGTTTTCTATATTACTTTTCACAGGTTTTACAGCCTCACTCTCCCATATTATTCCTTGCAGGTTTTCATCGAAAGAAGCGGAATCCCGCATTCCTGCGTCACTTTCCTTTTTGCCGAGAAGCTCGCACACCCCTGACGACGTCTTTTCCGGTCACGGTACTCCTGCTCCTACACCCACAATGGCTCTGTTCGAGGACAACAACAGCAGTGCGCACGATGGCGGCGGCGTGGTGGTGGCCCCGTTCCTGGCGGCCGTGGCGGCGCTGGACCGCGAGAAGGAGAAGCTGCAGGCGTCCATTGTGTCGACGCTCGCAGGCTGCGTGCCTGGCTGGGCGGACGTGGAAGCGGACGACGTGACGGTGGACCACGTGGGCGGCGCCATGACCAACCTCATCTTCATCGTCACGACGCCGAGCGGCAACCACCCGGGCGTGCTGGTGCGCATCTACGGCGAGGGCACCGAGAGCTTCTTCTCGCGCACGGAGGAGACGCGGCTGTTCGAGCTGCTGTCGCAGCAGAAGATCGGCGTGCAGCTGCTGGGCCAGTTCCCTAACGGCCGCGCCGAGAAGATCATCGACGGCACGACGCTCACGGCCAAGCAGATGCGCGCGCCCGAGGTGTCGCGCCGCATCGCGCGCAAGATGCGAGAGTTCCACGAGCTCGAGATCGACATTGACCACGAGCCGACGCACATGTCGGCCATCCGCAAGCTGCTCGCGGTCGCGCGCGTCAAGTGCACAGACAACGACAAGTTCAAGGGCGTCGACCTGGACCAGATGGCCAAGGACGTGGACGAGCTCGAGATGCAGCTGGAGGAAGTGCCGTCGCCCGTCGTGCTGAGCCACAACGACCTGCAGTACGGCAACATCATGCGCACGGAGGCCGGCGAGGTCGTGTTCATCGACTTTGAGTACACGTCGTACAACCCGCGCGGGTACGACCTCGGCAATCACTTTTGCGAGTGGGCGTTCGACTACCACAAGACGATCAACTCGCACCTGGGCGACTTCAAACGGCGCTACCCGACGCCCGAGCAGCAGCGCGAGTTCTGCCGCGCGTACCTGTCGGGCGGCGACAGTGACGAGGACGGAGCCACGGTCAGCGACGCCGAGGTCGAGGCGCTGCGCCGGGAGGCCAACGTGTACTCGCTGGCGTCGCACATGTTCTGGGGCCTCTGGGGCTTCATCCAGGCCGCCCAGTCCAACATCGACTTTGACTTTCTCGCGTACGGCCAGTGCCGCTACGACGCCTTCAAGGCGCGCGTCACCGTCCACGAGTGAGCGCCGCCGGCCACAGGCGTCCGCGAGCCAAGGTAGCCGGCTCGAGCACGCCAGGTGTCAACAAGCGAAGCAGCAGGAAGTAGTAAGTAAGCGCCGCTGGTGCATGTCAATCGCAAGTCGTTGGTTGGTCGGTTATGTACGATCCGTATACACTATAACCCCTATATATAGTGCTAGGTATACTAAAGTGCTGGGTACTCTCATGTGTACCCTATCCTCATACTGTACCCCACGTACCCCACGAATGTACCCATTTCTTCAATTCTCAACGCGCGACCTTTCGAGCAGCTCCTCCAGCATTGGCAAGCCTGCGCGTACCCCCGTCTCGCTGCGCCTCGCCCTCCCTCTCCGCCCTTGATGCGCTGACCCGCCCTCCGCCCGCCCTGCCCTACTCCCGCTCGCCCTCCTGCCGCCGCCGCTTGCCATGGACGAGCTCAACCAGTTCCTCAGCAGCGTCGAGGCGAGCGCGCGCCGCATCATCAAGCAGCAGAGCAAGAAGGCGCAGGAGAGCGCCGTCCGCGACCGCGCCGAGCTCACGCGCCAGAGCAAGCAGTCTGCCAGCGCCAGCCCTACCGCCAGTCTGGGCGCCGCCGTCTCGCGGGACGAGCTGCGCGCCAGGTACACGCCCGGCGGCGCGCTCGTCGTCAGCGCCGGCGCCTCCGCCGCGGACCCCTCGCCCCCCTCCCCCTCCAACGGCCGGCGCAGCGAGCACGACGGGCCGTCCGGGCTCCCCCGGCTGCCGCCGTCGTCCCCCGCCAGGACCGCGGCCGCCCCGTCCAACCAGCAGCCAGCAGTGGCGCTCCCCGCGCTCGACCGGCCGCCCAAGCACCCGCCGGCGTCCCCGGCCAAGCGCCACCCCGGCGCGGCCCGCAAGCTGCTCGCGTCGCCGCTCTACAAGTCCATGGCCGCGGCGCAGGCGGCCGCGGCCGCGCCGGACGCTCTGGGAGGCCCCCGCGGCGTGCGCCGGGCGCTGCAGCAGGTCGACCAGGTGAGCGCGCTGCTGCGCAAGATGGGGCTGCGCGACGCCGGCGAGCGCTCGCCGGCCGCTCGGGCCGACCACGCCGTGGAGAAGCGCATGTGCCACGCCTGCTGGGCGCACCCGGATCGGCCCACGGGCTGCGAGCGCCACCCGCGCGTGATCCCGCCGCCCGGCAGCCACGGCGCGCCGCTCGAGCTGCAGGGGCCCCTCAGCTGGACCTCGAGCGACCTGTACGTCAAGTACCGGTCCGAGGCGGACCGCGAGGCGCTCTGGGCCGCCGCCGAGCGCCTACGCGAGCAGCAGGCGCAGCGCCAGCAGGAGGGCGCGCCCGCGGCCGCCGGCACGGCGCTCCCCAGCGTCCAGAGACACCCCGTGTGGGCCTCGCTCCTCACGCAGCTCGAGCTCGAGAACCTGCGGACGCAGGCCGAGACGCGGCGCCGCAACCTCGCCAAGACGTTCGTCTTCGACGTCAACCACGTCTGGCTCACCAACCTCGACCATTTCAACGCGAGCCAGGGACACGCCAGCAACGGACGAGAGGACGAGTCCCCGGCCGAGCGGATCGCGCTCCGAGGACGCAGGGACGAGGCCGCCATCCGCAACGGCTACTCGCAGATCCAGTCCGTGTCGACGGCCCGCGCGCTCGCCCGCGCGCACACGTCGAGCCTGTCGGACGCCCCACCGCCGGCGGCCGTCCACATGGACCCTCCCGCCCCGCGGAGACGCCGACGGCGGCCCCGAGACGCCTTCTACCCGCTCAGCCTCCTCGTCTGCGGGTACCAGCCCTCGACCGGCCCCAAAGACGGCCCGGACGACGACCCCTACGACCAGGTCGCGGCCTGGCTGGACGTCGTCCCGGGCGTCGCGCTCGTCGGCACGCGCCCTACGCTCTGGTGGAGCTACCCGCCGGACGCGGCGGCCGGCGTCGAGCACTCGCGGGTCGTGGCGCTGTTCGCCCGGGACGCGGCGCGCTCCTCGTCCAACGCCGTGCTCGTGTCGCTCGTGCTGGCGCTCGACGCGCCCGCACTCGCCCCGCGGCAGTTCGCCTGGCGCGCGGGCTCCCGGCGGCCGCCGCCGTGCCCTACCGCGTCCGTGGCGCCCCCCGCGTCCCCTCCAGCGACCCCCTCGCTCGCGGCGACGCTCGTTCGCGCCCCAGCGAGCCAGCTGCTCGCTACTCCGCTCGCCTCGCCGCTCGACACGCGGCGGCCAAGCTCGATCGTGCTGCTCAACTGCATGGCGACGGCCGAGGACCACGCGCAGCCGCCGGCCGAGCGCCGCGGCCACCGCCGCGAGTGGCCCGAGCTGGACGCGGCCGCCTTCCGCCAGTGGCTGCTGCTGGGGCCGCGCGCTCGCTGCCTGCGGCCCGAGCAGCTCGTGCCCGTCCGCGACGTCGGCGTGACGGCCGCGACGCCAAACGCGCCCCACGTGGGCGGCCGCTACTGCTGGCACGAGACGCGCGCGGTGCGCCACGAGCTCGTGCGGGCGCGGACGGCGCGCGACTACCTGTACGTGGCGCTCAACCCGCGGCCGCGCGGCGGCAGCAACGACGCGGCGCTGGTCGCGGCCGCCATGGCCCACGAGCACCTGCGGACCGTCCGCGGCCTCGGGCGGCTCCAGGAGTACCTCGCGGTGCTGGACGAGCGGCGGAGGCGGCAGGAGCGAGAGCTCGAGCTGCGCGAGGTGGAGCGCAAGCTCGCGGCCGGCCGGTTGCTGCTCGACGCCAAGCGCCAGGAGCAGCAGCGGATCGAGGCCGCGCTGCAGGCCGCGTCCGCACGGACCCACGACCGGCGGGCCGGGGGACGGATCGACGCCGAGGCGGACGAGGGGACGGGAGGGGACAGCCGCGAGTGGGCCGAGCGCGTCGCGCGGTCCGTCGTGGAGGAAGCGAAGGGCGGGTGGGAGCGCCGCGTGCTGCCCCACGACGGTGGCGTCGTCTTCTACCGGTCCGTGAACGAGCTGCTGCCCGCGAGGCATCGCCTCCGGTGGCAGCCGCCCCTCGGGTGGGGCGACCTCGACGTGGAAGCGGACGCCAAGGAAGCCCACGCGATGGAGAACGAGGCCGAGGACGCTCGATCCAGCGATGGGGACGAGGACGGGGACGGGGAGGCGCGGGAACTGGTGCGCGCTCTTGCAGAGAACGCGAGCGCCATTTCGGACACGGCGCGCGAGCTGCTGCAGGACGCGCAGTTCCTCTCGCAGCTGCGGGACAAGCTCGGCCTGCCCTCCGTCGTCCCCACCGACGCGCCCGAGCCCGACCACTCCGTCAAGGACGCGTCCGAGACCCGGTCCGAGGGACCGAACGGCCGGGGGAACGTGCTGGCAAAGCTGGGGCTGGGCGCGGCCGGCGTATTTGACGAGCGCGAGGCCGCGGACGCGTCCCGAGCCAAGCTCCTGGCCGCTCGCGTGGCCCAATCGGACGCTCGTATCGCCCATCGACGCGCCAAAGAAGGGTGGAAGCGGCTCGCGCGCGCGCGGCTGCCCCGCGGGTTCGCGCGGCGCGTGTACGAGCCGCAAGTGCTGGGTCCGCGGTCGGCCTTCATCGGCCGGGCCAACCTGTCGGCGCCCGTGGGCATGCTCGACCCGGCGCAGTGGAGCGCCTACGAGCCGCCCGAGGCCACGCCCGAGCTGCGCGCGCTCTTCGTGCCGCGCGCGGCCAGCGACCTGCAGGACAAGAAGGCGCAGTGGGCCAAGGCCGAGCGGAGGGCCAAGGCCTCGCGGCCTGTGCGGCCGGGGGAGGGCGAGGACGGGGAGGGCGAGGACGAGAAGGAGGAGGAGGAGGCGTCTATGGAGACCAAGGTGGCGCGCGCCGTGCTGTGCGCGCGCAACCACAACCTCGAGGGGGTACGTAAAGGGTGGGGACGGCATCTGGGTGGTGAGGCTGACGGATCCTGCGACGTGTGGCGTGTGACGTGTGACATGTGACATGTGACGCTTGACTGGTGAAAGCTCGAGGCGGCGCTGGACGAGGGTGTGGACGTGAACGCGCGCGACGACCACGGCAACTCGCTCTTCATCCTCGCGTGCCAGCAGGGGGACAAGCGGCTCGCCAAGCTGCTGCTGCGCCGCCACGCGGACGTCAACCTCCAGGTGCGGCCCGCGGTCTGTCCAAGTCTCCATCTATATACTTGGCATTCGTATTGACGGCTCGTGCGTCCTGGTGGTGAGGACGCTGGTGGACGATGCAGAACCTGCAGGGCAACACGGCGCTGCACTACCTGGTCGAGTACAAGCACTCGGCGCTGGCGGAGTACGTGGCGGCCAAGGGCGCGGACGACACGCTGACCAACGCCGCGGGGCTCACGTGCTACGAGGGCCTCAGTCCCGACCACGTCGACCGCCTCTAAGGGTCCATTACAGTACAGTACGTACCTTACCGAATACTTATCCATGACCTCCATCTCATGGGCTCGGCCCACTCACTACTAACACGAATCGATCCCCCCCCCCTCCACCCGCCAAACCACCAACGACAACGAACGATCCACGTGGGTGCAATGTATACGTGTTCTTCGTGCGTCGTAGCTTACTGTCCACCGCTCTCTCGTGCTGTCCTCCAGCGTCCTCCACGGTCTCCTTGGGTCGGACGAGGCGAGCCTTGGCGCCAAGCAGCCAGCCAGTCAGCCAGCCTAAGCCTCCCCGCCCTACTCCGTCTCGGCCGCCGTTCCGGCCTGGCCCTGCGAGACGAGCAGGTTGGTGGCGTACGTCACCTGCCAGACCTGGACGAAGACGACGATGAAGACGAGCAGCAGCGAGCCGAACACGTTGGCCGTGAACGTGGCCGACGTGTGGTCCCAGCCGCAGTACTCCGAGATGCTCATCTTGACCATGGGGTAGTACTGCATCATGACGAAGCCGCCGAAGAAGGCGGCCGAGACGTAGTTCCACGGGTTGGTCGCGTTCTCGTACTGGAAAAAGCGCACGAGCGCCACGATCTGGCTGACCGCGAGCGTGAAGAACATGAGCACGTTGGGGATCTCCGTCCACGACGTCTTCTGGCCCGCGCCAGTGTTGGCCCACGACTTGTCCTTGCCCGTGAGGCGCGCCTGCAGGGCCTCGATGATGGCCAGCATCGTGATGAACGAGTACGAGAACCACGTCTGCTGCGCGCGCCACACGTCGTTGTTGTCGACCGCGCGGTTGGCCAGCAGGTTGAGAAGCCAGCGGATGAGCATGACGGGCAGGAACGAGTAGAGGAAGCGCGTGCCCTTGGCGTAGAACGGAGAGTCGCCCGTGCACAGGTAGTAAATGGCGATCAGCACGTAGCACAGCGCCGGGATCGACCCGAACGGGTACAGCACAGAGTCGTAGAAAAACATCTTGCGCGGGAAGGCGAGCGACGGCTTGGGGTCCGGGGCCGGCACGCGCGGCGGGCGCCAGTCGGGGTCCACCTCCGACTCGTTCTTCATGAGCAGGATCTGCACGGCGCCCTTCGACCAGCGCTTGCGCTGGCCCATGGACGCGGCCACCGTCTCGGGCACGGCGCCCTCGCAGAGGCGGATGCGGTCCTTGGGCTCGCCCTCAAAGTCCTTGCGGAAGTAGACAGAGTCCCAGCCCGACGTGTGCAGCACGTTGCCAGTGTAGGCGTCCTCCGTCTGCGTGCCGTACTGGATGCCGCCGATAGAGTCGAAGGCCTGGCGCCGGAAGACGGCGTTCGTGCCGGCAAAGGCGGCCGACTCGAAGCCGTCGCGGCCGCACTGCACCGCGTCGAAGAAGATCGTGTTCTTGTGGCCGCACGGGTCGCCCATGACCGTCAGCTGGGGCGTGTCCTCAAAGTACTGCGGCGTCTGCACGTACGACACCTGGTTCCACGAAATGTCGTCGCTGTACTGGCGGCCGCCGCCGTCCACCGCCTCGCCCTCGCTGAAGAAGAAGGGCAGCACGGCCAGCAAAAACTTGGGATGCGGCTTCATGTCGTTGTCCAGAATCAGCAGGTACTTGCCGTCCGCGCCCTCGTTGAACAGGCAGTTGTTGATGTTGCCGGCCTTCGAGTGGTGCGTCTCGGGCTTCATGCGGCCCACAAACGTCACGCGCGGGATGCCGCGGTCGCGGTAGTCGTAGTCGTCCGACAGCGACCCGACGGCGCAGTCGCGCCGCTGCACGCCCTTGCCGCCCTCCTTGCGCAGCTCGCGCACGCTAGAGTGCTGGCGGCGCCAGGCCTTGAGCGACGCGTCGTCCGTCACGGGCCCGACCACGCGCTCGTGCATGAGCCTGGCCAGGTCGCCGCGCAGGTCGCCGGCGAACTCAATCACCTTCGTGTTGACCGTCACCTTGAAGTGGTTGTTGGCGTCCCAGACAGACTTGGTGTAGCCGTCGTCCAGGATGAAAATGTGCACGAGCTCGGGCGGGTACTGCATGGCGAGGCAGTTCTTGAGCGTCTGCATCGTGTCGACCACGGGCTCCATGTAGTGGCACAAGAACACGTCGACGGTCGGCCACTGCTCCTTGGGGATCGGCGGCTTGAAGTCGTTCATGTAGCGCGCGCCGCGGCGGATGGGCCGCCACATGCTGAAGTTGTAGAGCAGGCCGAGGAAAAAGTTGAGGAACTCGGAAAAGATCATCATGGAGTACATGAGCCACGAGCCGAAGGGCACGTCCTTGATGCAGTAGCCGTCGCCCGAGCCAGTGTCAAAGTTGACCGTCGACGAGTAGCAGCCGGCCTTGGCGGACGCGTCGAGCGAGGCGCAGGGCAGGTTGGGCGCCTCGGGCGAGCAGGCGTACTCCTGCGGGTAGAACGTGCAGAGAAAGTAGAGCCACCAGAGGCCGCTGAGGCAGCTGAGGAAGTAGACGATGTGGAAGAAGCCGCTGCCAGACATCTTGTACTTGCGGATGTTGGGCGTCTCGACCGGCTCGGCCGCGCGGTTGGCGATCGAGTACGTCGACATGGCGAACGAGCGGAACGACGGCTCGTAGTAGTTGCGCACGCCCGCCATAGAGTCGTTGTAGCCGCGCAGCTTGCCGTCGGCCGCGTCCGTCACGCCCGCGTCCATGAAGCGGATCGAGCGGCCGTCGCCCTTGAGCGACATGCTCATGTTGTTGTTCTCGCGCGCCAGCTTGGGGTCCACGAACGACGTCGTCGACACGTACGAGCGGTGCGGGATGGGCTGCCAGCGCTCGGGCGCCTGCGTCTGCGAGTTCATGGCCACCGACGGCAGCTGCGCCTGCGAGATCGACACGTTCGGGTCGGCCTCGTCCCCGGGCATGGCCTCGCCGCACTCCGTGCAGAAGGCCGTGCCCGCGGGCACCGTCGCGAAGCAGTTCTCGCACACCAGCCGCACCTTGTCGCCGGCCGTCTGCGCGCCCAGCGTCGCGCCCACGGGCAGCTCGGGCAACTCCTCGTCGTTCAATCCCAGGGGCCCCATGCCCGCGCCCGACAGGTCGGCGTGCGCGCCCACGCGGTTGTAGCAGCCGAGGCCCCAGCGCATGGCCAGCTGGTTCAGCGCGCCAATGGCCGCCACGCCCGCCCACACCGCGAACATGAGCGTCTGCGCGCCGCCGTCCACCGCGTCCAGCGCGGCCGCGCCGCCCTCCTGGAAGCTCGCGAACGCCACGCCAGAGAGCGTGGCCGACGCGTCCACGAGCCGCGACACGCCGTCCGCCAGCAGCCAGCCGCCCGTCGCGGCCGACAGCACTATGTACTTGAAGCGGTGGTTCTCCAGCTCGGCCGTCTTGGACGACGACATGCACACGAGCTCGAAGATTACCATGAAGGCCACCACGAACTCCTGCCGCGCCAGCTGGTTGTCCGACGGAAACAGTCCCACGCCGTCGTGCGCGTCCAGCAGCAGCAGGTAGGGCGCCACCAGCGCGCCCGTCACCAGGATCAGCACGTACGGGCCCAGGGACGTCAAAAAGCCCACCAGCATCGACAGCACGAGCCCCGCGCCCGCCGCGCAGCCCAGCGCGATCCACTCGTTCGTCGACGACGCCAGGTACGTGATCGCCGTGTAGCACACGACATACCCCCTGCCGTCGCCATGCAATCAATAGGGGTCGCATTGACCCGGACAGGCAAGTTAGTAAAGGTTACCCAACCCAACATAACCCACTGCATCGTACCCCCAATCAACCCATAGAGGACGGATAAGAAAGCGAAGGAAACAATCCGGAAACTTACATGCCAAAGGACGAGACGAACTGGGTCGAGACGAAGAGCGAGCGCGCGCCGAGAGAGATCGCCGACCAGCCACCGCACGCGAGCGACAGGCCGCCCACGAGCCCCACGACGGCCGAGATGATCTCCACCGCGCTCATCGCGTCCACGCGTCCGGGGCGCCGCTACTTGGGGGGAGGGGGGGCCGAGGAGGGGGCAAGGACGAGCGCCGACCTTCCCGATACACTATAGAGTCTGGACCAAACGCCACCCGGCCGCCTGCACGGGGAGGGAGAACGAGGAGAAGAGGAGCCTGTTGGTCGCCCCGCCTCTCCGCCTTATCCGTCCGCGCTGCTTGCTTGCTTTGAGGGAGGGCGGTAGAAAACCAGAAGTGAGCAGTGCGGCCGGTCGGCGGGTGGGGGGCGGGTGAAAGAGGGCGACGGGCCCCCTCTTTGGCGTTTTCTTCGCTCGTTCGTCGCGCTGGCGGCTGGCGGATACTTTACTTACGGTAAACTACAGAGCGCAGTGCAAAGAAAGGAGAGGAAAATCCGGTCCCCACGCCAGGCAAAATATTCAGACAGTGGATAGGGGAGAGCGCTGTCTACGATATTATTGCGGAGCCGCAGCCAACGAGTCAGCAAGCGTAATTTACTGCAGACGGCCCACGTCCCAGCAAAACGAACGTATGATTGAGCCAACGCGACGCGATCTTTTGGGGTTTCGTCCACGCCGTTTGGAGGCGCCCGATGCGGTGCACCAAGGGGCGCGCTCCGTCACCACGTCGCCAAAGCCCTCGGCAAACTGGTGGAAGGGATGCCAGTGCCGCCAAACGACACGTGAAACCGGTCGATCGACCTTTGGGGAACGGACGAAGTAATTTACGCTCCGCGACTGCGGAAGAGGAAAGGCCAATAATTTAACATTTTTGTTTGGATGAAAGTTTCCGGGGGTTCTTTTCATGCATCCACCCACGTGCGTGCCCCAAGTGAACGAGCACGCGAGAGTATGAGCCGCACACTAAAAGGTCAGCTGGTGTTGTGCTGCCGGCCCAGTTCCCACCTGTTTGCAGACCCTCTCCCAGTAGTGTGGGGGGCCTCTCAAGCCAACGTAGAGCGACCAACACCAAGATCAGCGTCAGCAGTCAATTCGCAGTCAATTCGCGGTGAAGAGCAAGTAAATCGCCTTCGAGCGACATGACGGCCCAAATACTGGCTTTCCATGACTGTCGTGCGATGTTCAGTGGCGGTCTGTAGTTTTGCGATGGACAACTGCGTATAAATTACGGGACGACACGTAGTTTTCATGCCCACGATACGATCTCAGGCGCGCACCTACCTTTGGATCCCTCCCTATGCGGCCCCCAACTCAGGCCACGTGCAGCGCATTGGTCCGGTTGGTCCGCATGACAGGCTCCGAGTCGTTTATGAGACGTGTGATGAAAGCACTGGACTTTTGCGGCCTCCTACTGTACGCACGCTTGTGCTCTGGCGCGACGGCTGGCTGCACCTTGAGAGTGCCTCGCCGTCTCACGCGTCGATCCCTCCTCCGCTGGCATCCTCATTGCTCTGGTGGGGCTTTCAGTGGGGTTTTACAGCTACATACTCTACGTCGTGGAGGCTCGTCCCGCCCGAGCGAACACCAGGGTGTGAACCAGCAGCCCGTGCTCCATCGATCTTTCGCGTTGATTCAAAGTGATTTCGAACGCATCTCCGCCTCTTTGGGTGCCAAAATTTCCAGAATGTGCCGTTCGGATCGGCGCTTCAAGAACAAATTGAACATTAGTGCCAGCCTAAATATGTATTATTACAGTCTAAATAATTTATAAAGTCAATAATGAAAACCTAAACTAGACGCATTATCAAATGATAAAGTTCTAATCGAGCAATCCAGGTGGTGCGCGCCATCCACTCGAAAGAAACGCGTGGTTGTGACGTGGATACTACCGTGTACAGTATCGAGGGGTCGGGGAATCGCCTTTCGTAAATTTCCGTAAGTTTCCGCGTAAGTTTCCCGTCCTGACGACCCGTCAGCCCCCACCGCCTCGGGGAGCCGGCTCCCCAGTCCTTATTTTTTCTTCGCGTCGGCGGCCCGCGCGCCCTCTCGGTCAATCGGCGCCCTCGCTCCCTCGCTCGCTCCTCCTCCTCCGCCATTCTTCCCTGGTAGGCGGATCGGTAGGGCTCTCCCCCCACCACTCGTCCTCCGTCCGCATCCGTCCGCATCCGTCCGCATCCGTCCGCATCAGCCATGGCGGTCGGCGCGTGGCGGTCGCTGCTGGCGCTGGCGCTGCTGGGCGCGGCCCTGGCGGCGTCCCCCTCTGCGGGGGCGGCCACCAAGTTCAACCAGTCGGCGGGCTACTCGATCGAGGTGGTGACGACGGACTGGTCGAACTACGACCCGGAGGGCGGCTGCCAGACGTGTCCGTACACGTGCATCGCGCCCACGACGAGCTACGACGGGTCGACGATCAACGCGAGCAACAAGACGCAGTCGGCCGGGCTGCCGGCCATCTACACGGCCGTGCGCAGCAACGGCTGCTGCTACGCGTCGGCCTCGTCCTCTACGCAGCAGCCGTCGTGCAGCCAGGAGGCGAGCCCGGCCTCGGCCGAGGACTGCGGCTTCCTGTACGGCCCGACGCTCAAGTACCGCATCAGCAACGCGCTCAAGCCGCTGACGACGAGCATGGCGGCCATTCTGTTCGCGAGCCAGGACTGCAAGAACTTTTGGGCCGTGGGCAACACGCCCATCCGCTACACGAGCAACACGAAGGCCATCGCCGGCTCCAAGATGATCCAGGACGGGTGCTACGGGGACCCCGAGGGCGTGCCGCTGGTGCTCGCCGGCTGCCTCACGTCCATGCTCGCCTACAGCAAGTCCAAGTCGTACACGTGGGACGACCTGGCCGAGAAGTGCGAAGGCCTCTCTGGCATTTGCGCCGTCACGAACGGCATCTGGGGCCAGCACCTCAAGTGCTGCACGTCGCGCACGGGGCTCACGTCGGACTGGGACACGTCGTACAAGCTCTACACGCAGACGTCGGCCGCCGCCACGAAGCTCTCGGGGCCCGCCATCACGGGCATCGTCTTTGGCGGCGTCGCGCTCATCCTCTGCCTCATCCACTACGGCGCCAAGGTGCGCGAGCGCGCGCGCCAGACGGCGCTCATGCGCGAGCAGGAGGCCTCGGACGACTATGAGGAGATCATGACGCCCCTCACGGCCGCCGCCGGCGCCAAGGCGCCCGTGGCGCTGCAGCGGCCCATTGGGCCCGCCTCGCTCGAGGTCTCGCTGCACGAGGGCGACCAGATCTTCAAGAAGAAGAACGACGAGGTGCTCTACGAGGGAGACATGTACTGAAGTAGTAGCCACCCCACCCCACCGTCCATCCAAGACCATTCAGACCCTCCCTCCCTCCTTCTCGCGCCCTGCGTGCGTGTAGTTTTAGACGGCGTCCGCATCGAAACAACCCCATCCCAACCACACACAAAATGATCATTCCATCCATCCATCACCACTCGCCCTACCATACAGGATAGGATACCCTCCCTACTCTGTACGCGGCGGCTCCTTCTCCACCTCCTTGGCCTTCTGCACAGACTCCTCCTTGTCCTCGGCCGTCGTCTCCTCAACGCCAAGCTTGGCAAAGGGCGTCCGCGCCCACAGGCGCTCGAACTCGTCCGCCGAGCCGCCCGTCACGCTCGTCTCATGCGAGCCCGGCGCCCCATCCGAGCCCTCGGCCGCCGCCGGACGGGCCCACAGGGCGCGGTGCTTGACGCCGCCCACCTCGCGCTCCAGCTCCGCCTTGAGCCGCCCCGAAGAGTCCTCGTACCGGCGACGCGTGCTCGCCACGCGCGTGCCGTCCGCGCCCACGACGCTCGAGTGGCTGAACGAGTACGCAGAGAACCGCGACGGCGGCTCCTTGTCCGCCTTGGACTCCGCCTTGGACTCCGTCTTGGGCGTCTCCGCGGCCGGCTCCGGCGTCTTGGACTCCGTTTCCTTGTCCTTCATCATCCTCTTCTTCTCGTCCGTCTCCTTGAGGAGCTGCTCCCACCCCGGCAGGTCGCGGAAGAAGTCGTCGCTCTGCGACTGGGCCATCGCCGCGCGGAACAGGTCCCCGGGCCAGTCGGGCCGCAGCCGCGAGCGTGTCGGGGACGCCACGCGCCCCGTGGCCGCGTCCGCCAACCGCTGCAGGTCCTGCAGCGACTGCAGCTCGGCCGCCGCCAGCGCGTTCCAGGCGCGCGGCCGCACCGCCGCCCACGTGCGCAGCAGACTGTTCATCTCGGTGCTAGCTAGGGAACGAAAAAGTCTTCGTGGAGGTCGTTCTTTGGTCGCTGACTTGCGTCCAAGCGAGAGAATTCGCAACTGAGGACCAAGGCCGAGGAGCTACGAACAAGACTGGATAGATGCGAGGGGGCAACTTCAACATGAGAGGGGACGGCACATGTCACACATGGCGAATTCATAGTGAACGAAAGACAACACACGTCGCAGGATTCTTCTCGAAGCTTCGCGACCACCCGCGCGACATACTTTGTCCAAGTCAACGACACCACGAACGGCAGTTGCCGTCCACACATTCTCCCCCAAGGACAGGGCGACTCTCACTCAACACGCACACGCTGCCGCCGTGACGGTATCAGCAGTAGAAAAAGTCGCCAATCACGCGCCCAAGCCCGCACGAGCCGCCGAGCTGCGACGCGCCGTAGAGCGCCCAGTACCGGAGCGGGTAGCGCCAGCCAAAGTACGTGCGCCCGCCCGCCGACCAGTAGAACAGCGTGCGGTACCCCATCAACCGCTTCGAGTCGTCGTCGTCGTCGTCATCGTCGGTATCGTCATCGTCGATATCATCATCGTCGGTGTCATCGTCATCGTCAGTGTCGTCGTCAGTGTCGGCGTCGGCGTCAGCGTCGTCATCGTCGACGCTGTCGCTGTCGCTGTCGCTGATGTCACTGTCGCTGTCCTTGTCATCGAGGTCGTCCACCGTGTCGATCAACGCCATGACGCGCTTGCGCAGCGCCGCAGCGTTGCTCCGAAGAGAGAACAGCGCCTTCGCTTGGCGGCGGATCATCGCGATCGACGGGTACGACGGCGCCAGGCCCAGCATGCCCAGCACGGCGTCCGTCGAGGCGTTCGCGCTGTCGCTCGTCGCGCGAGCCATCACGTCCACGATTGCCTTGGCCAGCGGCGACATGCGCGTCGTCGCAGCCGCCGAGTCGATGCTGTCGTCGTTGGCGTCCTCGTCGTCATTCGAGTCCTTGCGGATGATGATGTTGCTCTTGGTGATGACCACCTTGTTGCCGACCGCGAGCGTCGTCTTGGTCATCAGCGGAGAGCCCGTAAGACGCGCCATAGGACGCGTCAGCGGGTCGCTCACCGTCGTCAGAGCGACCGTCCCGGCTGCAGGCAGTGGCGAGTCCGCAGCCATTGCAGCCATTGGAGCACGGGCCTTGAGCTCTTGGTCGGCCGCGTTGACGCAGGTCACCGCCAAGAAAAGAGCAGCCAGCGTGGTGGCAACGGCTTGGACGCGGTGCATGGCGCTTGCTAGACTGGAGGAAGGTGAAGGCGTCGAGTCGGGTGTTGGCTTGGAGTCTCAATGAGGAGTGACTGATCTCGGGAGCCGAACGACCGCCAAGGAGGCCAGCCCCAGCTCGCTCGTGGTCGTCAGAGGCACGTCCAAGTGTCCCATGGCGGGTTCCGCGGCGGACTGCTGGAAAAGCGCGCGACCTCCAACAGAAATAGCCACCTTGAAGCGCCCACTTCAACGCCGCGCCCCTCGACGCGCCGCCTCACTGCTCCTCAGACCGCGCCAGCGATGAGAGCGTCTCGCCCGGCCTATTCGTCGCAATGGCGGATCGTTCCTCTGGTCCTGTCGCTCGCCTCGGTAGTATTGGCCGCAGCCTCGGATGTGCTTGATCCGACCACGTCTTTGAGCCAACGACAAGGCCGCCAGTGCGCCGTCGAAGGGCACTACATAGTCGCCAGCGACGCTTCAGGGTCCACCGGGCTGCTTGCTCCTTCGTGCGCGAGCATAGCCACTCGGGAGTGCGAGCCTGGCCACTACTGCACGTACGTCCGCCGCGGATGCTCGTCGCTTCCACGTGACTGACGCGCTGACTCGTGAGTGACAGCGGCGGGAAGAAGCTTGAGTGTCCCGCTGGAGTCTACGGCCGCGAGTCGGGGCTGCGGTCGCGCATGTGCTCCGCGCCGTGTCCTGCAGGCTTCTTCTGCCCGCCAGGGACCGTCACTCCGCTCGAGTGCGGCGCCACCGACGTGTATTGCCCGCCAGGCTCCGCCGCGCCGCTCGCCGTCCCTCGAGGCTTCTCCACCCTCGGGTCCTCGGTCAAGACGCGCGCGGCGGTCGTTCGCTGTCCAGCTGGCAGCTTTTGCGTCTCTGGGACGCGGACAGCTTGTCCGGCCGGAACGTTTGGCGCCAGCGAGGGATTGTCCACTCCCGAGTGCTCCGGAGCGTGTCCAAGCGGGCACTACTGCCCCGAGCAAAGCCGCGAGCCCACTCCGTGCCCCGGCGGGTCCTACGGCGCGACAAGGGGGCTGCGGACCGCGCAGTGCTCGGGGTACTGTCGCCACGGCCACTACTGTCCACCTGGGAGCCTCTCGCCAACAGAGAAACCCTGCGGCCACGGCTTCTACTGCCCGGGTGGGAGCGCCGCGCCGACGCGAGCGAGCGACGGGGCGTACGTGCTCAACGGCGGGTCGGGCGTGGCGTCCCAGGAGCTGCCGTGCCCTCCAGGGAGCTACTGCAGTCCGCACAACCGCTCCGGGACGGCCCAGCCCTGTCCCGCGGGCACGTTCGGCGCCAGTGGCGGTCTCCGCACGTCGGCGTGCTCTGGACAGTGCGCGGCGGGATACTACTGCCCACCGGGAAGCACGAGCGCGACGCAGGTGCCTTGCGGGTCCGTCGCCGTCTTCTGCCCCACCGCATCGCTGCTGCCTGTACCAGCCTCTCCAGGCTTCTACACTGTATCCGACGTCGCGGACGACCGAACGGGGCCTTCAACAGAGACGACGCGGTCGGCGCAAGTGCAGTGCGAGCCGGGACACTACTGCGAGGGCGGAAGGCGCCACCCGTGCCCACCCGGAACGTTCGGGGGCTCGTTCGGGCTCTTGACGCGGCAATGCAGCGGCCAGTGCGCCCCAGGCTTCTTCTGTCCGCTCGCGAGCATCGTCTCGACCGCCTTCCAGTGCGGGAGCAGCGCTGTCTTCTGCCCCGCGGGCTCGGCGCTCCCGACGCCAGCCACAATCGGCCACTGCACAACGGGCGACGCCGAGTCGAAGCGGACGCAGCGCTTCAGCCAGCGACGCGCTCGCCCCGGAGAGTTTGCGTGGAAAGGAACGTGCTTCCCGTGTCCTCCGGGTTCGTTCGGGTCGAGAGAGGGCGAGGCGGACCCAGCCTGCGAGGGGATCTGCGAGCCCGGCTACTACTGCCCGCCTGGGAGCACGAGCGCGACGCAGCTCGAGTGCGGCCAGAACGCGACGGTCTTCTGCCCGCGCGGGTCCGCCGCCCCCATCAACGTCTTGAACGGGTACTACACGTCCGTGGCCGACAATGGGCCCCCAGCGACGGTCGAGGCGCTCGACATGGGGGTCCTCGCGCGCGAGTGCGGCCCCGGACGCGTCCGCGCGGACCAATCGTCCGCTGCGGTCGCCGCCACCAACCGCTTCATGGACGTCGTCACCGGTCGGAGCACCGTGTCGGTCAGCTACCGCGACGATCTGTTCCCTGTCGCGCCCTGCGAGCTCTGTCCGCTTGGAACCTTCAAGCGCGTCGACTCTGGAGACGACCCGGCGCTGTGCGAGCCATGCCCGCCGCTGACGGCCGTGAGCTCGAGCGACCGCCGCACGTGCGAGTGCTACCGCCTGCCAGGCGGAGCGCCGATCGACGCCGCAGCGCTCAAGCTCCACTTTGACCGGGGCACGCGAACGTGCTCTGCGGTACCTCTGTCGACCCCGGACACGTCACTGGTGACTGCACGCAGCAGTGGGAACCCGCTCGACGGCCGCGTCTCCACGAGGTCGGCGCAGTTCCCATGCGAGCCGGGCTTCTACTGCCAGCGCGGGGTCCGCTTCCCGTGCCCCGCGGGCTCGTACGGCGATTCCCCACGCGAAACTCGCGCGGCGTGTGCGGGAACGTGCGCGCCAGGCTTCTACTGCCCGCTCGCCAGCACAAGCCGCACCGCTGTCGCGTGTGGGGGCGGCGCCAGCGTCTTTTGTCCGGCCGGGAGCACGAGGCCGACCCCCGTGTGGCCAGGATACTACTCGGTTCGGGCGGCGAACGGCCTCGTCGCGTACGACGACGCGAGAGACGTGAGGGACGCGCAGCAGCAGTGCGAGCCAGGCTTCTTCTGCCAGCGAGGGGAGCGCTTCCCATGTCCTGCCGGGCGGTTCGGGAGTCAGCGAGGCGAGACGGAGCCTCTGTGCACGGGCAACTGCAAGCGCGGATACTACTGCCCTGCAAGTAGCACGTCTCCGATGCAGCGAGAGTGTGGAGGCACGGGGCTGGTCTGTCGGACGGGATCGCCAGCACCTGCCGCGGTATCAGACGGCTACTACAGCGTCGGGGGCTCGAACACGACACGCTTCCACCTGCGCGAGTGTGAGCCGGGCTTCTTCTGCTCCGGCGGAGCCAAGTTCCAGTGCCCAGCAGGAACGTTCGGCGCTACCTCAGGGCTGCGGACGGCCGGGTGCTCGGGGCTGTGCGCGCCTGGCTACTACTGCCCGTCGCATCCTTTCGCCCCGAGCACTTCCGCGACGCAGATCGAATGCGGAGGCAGCAGCGTGTATTGCCCGAGAGGCACGGGAAACGCTCCACGACTGGTGGACGTCGGGTACTTCACGGTCGGAGCAGGCGACGTCAGCGATCTCGGCAACGAAGAGCTCGTCAACGCCAGGAACACGACGCGGACGGCGCAACAGATCTGTCCGCGCGGCTTTTACTGCCGCAACGGCATCCGCATCCGATGTCCCGAGGGGACGTTCGGAGATGTAGAGGGCCTGAGCGCCTCGCAGTGCCGCGGATGGTGCCCCACCGGCTACTCTTGCCCGCCCGGAACCCGCGACTACCGCGACAATCCGTGCCCAGTCGGAACGTATGCGCCCCGCGGATCCCCAGCTTGCATCGACTGCCCGGCGACACAAGCAGCCAATCGATCGGTGCTTGTCGTCAGCGGCGACTTTGAGCAGAGACCATGCACACACGAGCGTGCCTGCTGCTACCTTGGCTGAGTAGGTGATATAAGGGGTAGAAGAGCGGCGTCCGGGCCGGTTACGTCAGTCGAATGGCCGCCCCGACTTGTGCGAGCGTCCCGCCATTGGCCAGGAACACGACGCGGACTTTACCGGCCTTGCCGAACGGCTTTTCGATCTCGCCCGCGTCTTCAGACCCCAAAGACGATGATTGGACGAGGACTTGCCGGCCGACAGCGCAGTGGGCTTCTTGTTCACTGTCGAACAGTCCAGAGACGATGGCAGCGGGATTCCGTCCATCCGCAGTCGTCTCGCCCTTGAGGCGCTCGATCACGCCCGTGCGCTGATCTTGCGACGAGGCGGGCTCTTGGGGAGTAGTGCTGCTGTGAGGAGGCTCCAAAGGTTCGCTCTGCGATGACTTGTCCGGTGTATAAGTGGCGATACCAGCAGCAGCACTCTCACCCTCGGCTTCCTGTTGCAAGTACGCTTCGGGGTAAAGCAACTCTGCCTTCTGCAGCAGCCGACTGCTTGGCTTCGCACTGCTTGGTGCGCTTTTCCCCGCCGTCTTCTTCTTGTCACTGGTCGCGCTCTTCCCTCTCTGCTTCGGCGGCTGAAGTGCCAGTAGCTTGAGGAATCGCAGCACCAACTGTTCACCAATGATCGGCACGGCTGCTGCCTCGGAGGTGTCCAGGAGGTCGACACGGAACTTACCAGCCTTTCCGAAAGGACCAGCAATCTGACCGAGCAGCCGACTCGACGCCAGTAGCACGACCATGCCCGTGTACACGCTCCAGTCTACGTCTTTGGCGAACATGTCCCGACCGATGACTTGGCTAGGACGCGCTCCCTTCCCGCGAGTCGCGACGGCCTTGTCGACGATGCCTTTTCGAGTCTTCATTCGCCCAATAACCAATCCCGAGAGCGGGAGCGCGCATGCACTAGACTGAGCAGCTTCTGATCTCTCGGGATCTCCCCCGCCCATCGTGACGACCGCACTAACGTGTCCGTAAAAGGCCAGTCGGCAACGGTGCTTCTTCGGGTCGAGGTCCAGGCGAGAGCACACAACAAGCGCGTTGGGCGGGCAGTAGACGTCTTGCTCGAACTGAAGCAGCGCGAACAGGCTCCTGGTCGTAGATTGAGCATGGTCCTGGCCGCTCCCCTCCTTCGAAGCTGCAGCACCAACTTGATCTACGTATTCGTACATGTCTTGCGCCGAGAAGGCATCGCCTGGCGCATTCTCTCGCCTTCCTCCAAGCCTTGAGAAAAACGTGGCGACCGCAATGACGGTCGTGTGGCCGATGGTCGCGTGGAACCTGCCGCCCGACTTGGACACGCCTTCGAAGAATGGGACCTGCTGGACAGGGAGCACGACCTGCGACACACGCGCCATGCTGCCGGGCGCCATGGCGACGCCCCGCTCCACCGCCGACGGGTCCAGCCCGTTCACGCGGACGCCGACTCGGTCCCCTTGGCGACAGGACTGGACGGGCTGCTTGAACACCTGGATGCCCTTGACCTTCTTGACGACCGCGAGGTCCGGTAGCTCGATCTCTTGCCCCAGCGCGAGGGCGCCCGAGAGGACAGTCCCCGTGAGCACGGTGCCGTTCCCGGGGATGGCAAAGCAGTGGTCGATCGCGAGGCTGAAGGGGCCGGACGCGTCCCGCTTCGGCGCCTTTAGGCTCTGCCGGAGCGCCGCGACCAGCTCCGCCACACCGTCTGAGGCGCTTTCACTGTCGCATCCTTCACTGCTGGTGCTTGCCGGGGGCGCCAGCGCGACCGGGACGATCGGGATCGAGTCGTAGTCCAGCCCGTGGTCGCCTATGATAATCCCCGGCAAGTGGTCCTGCAGGAACGTGCGGATCTCACGCGTCGCCTCCGCTATACGTCGCGCTCGTTGCGTCTCACTGCCCGCCAGCAGGTCCGTCTTGGTGAGCGCGACGACGATCCGGCCGCCCACCGCGAGCGCGGCGACCACGAGCGACTCGACCGTCTGCGGCTGGAGCCCCTTGCGCACGTCCACGACCAGCAGCGCCAGGTCCACGATGGCCACACCGCCCAGTATAGTCTTGAACAGCGACGCGTGGCCCGGGCAGTCCACCAGCGTCACCTGCAGGCCGCCGCCGCCGCCGGGGGCCTCCGCGGACGCGGGCGGCAGGTGGAAGGACGAGAAGCCCAGGTCCAGCGTGATGCCGCGCTCCCGGCTCTGCGGGTGCTTGTCCAGCGCGGCCGTCGACAGCTGCGTGCTCAGCGCGCGCACCAGACTCGTCTTGCCGCTGTCCACGTGCCCCAGCACGCCCACGTTCACGTTGGCCATGCGCATCATCGCTAGGTTCCAGGGCTCGGAATGCGCTTCCTGGGACGCATTCAGCCGAAATCAAATTACTTTGGGTATGTTATGTGATTAGGTTTGGGTACTCTAGATGTAGCCATCTTTGGTGGTGCTACGGTGGCGGTGCTCTGTGGATTGCGAACGCTACGCTATGACTCTGACGAGTAGCGCTGCGGTATGTCTGGTGCTGAGAGCCGGGAAGAGACGTCGCACTGGCGGATATGTGGCTGCTACGATCCTGATAGCCATAGGTCCATCGAGAGCCATTAGTTACGGAGACAGGCATGTGGCTCTCGAACTGTCGCGGCGACCCCGCTCGCAGCCTCGGTGGTCTCTCGGTTGTCGCATGAGTCTGTGTGTGGCATTGCATGGCGTTTACGTCTCACGCACCCACCAGCTGGTCGTAGCGCGCGACTAGTCAGTGGCAAGCAGACACTGGCGCCGTGTCGCTTCAACTTCAACACTGGGCAACGCGCGTACAGTTGCGGATCTTCTTCTTATCCCGAGCAAGGCCGGAAAAGAGACAAACTCCCTCGCCAGTGCGACCCACGTGCGTGTGATTTTTCTGAATCGATCATTCGGTAATCCTCCGCCGACAGCCCAAGTCGCCAAGCCTCCGCTCTCTCTTCCTCTCGAGTGACGTCCGAGCACCCACATGATGAGAGTCTTCGACTTGCTCGCGTCTGCTCTGCTCGTCTCGCATCACGACCAAGCCGCCGCCACGCAAACCAGGCCACCGCCAGCTCCTGGCATGATGCCTTTCGACCACTTGAAGCAGCCCATGCCCGAGTTGGAGCCGCGAGGCAACCACAGTTACGATGTCGTTGTGTCGGCGTCGGCGGACTCGGCCTTCGCGGGGCTCAAGTGGAGCAAGGACCTGGCGAAGAACGTCCGAGAGTTCAACACTGCGCTGTCGAAATCGCGCTTTCAGACGCTGTCGGAGCTGATTGACACTGTCGTGCCCCACTGCGGCGTTACCAAGACAACTGGCAAGCGCGTCAACGTCACCGACATGCACACGATGATCTGGCAGAACGACAAGGAGCACGAAGGCTTCACCCACCACGTACGCCCACGCTGCTTATCTGTCGCAACGGCCTCGAGTACGCTCTGACGCTTCTTCGTATGGATTTGGCCCTGATCAGGGCCCGTGCGAGGCTTGGATCGACGATACGCGTGTTTACCAGTCGCCAGACTGCCGCGTCAACCACTCCAAGTACCCGGTCACCATCCCGATCGACTTCACTGTGTGCGAGGGCAACTGCCTCTTCAAGTTCTACTGGCTCTCGGTCGACGAGCCCGAGTGGCACGCTTACAGTACGTGGCAATGTGCTGTCGTGAATGGCGCTGCAGATGCGCTCGTACTCATCGAAATATATATGGAACAGAGCAATGCGCGCCGATCAACGCTGCGCGAAACGCCATGAAGTCCAAAGGACCGATCGTGAGGACTCGTCCACCGACAACGGCGACTCCAGTGGCAACTCCAGCGTCGACGACGGCTACTTCACCGGTGCATACCCCTGCGGCCACGAGACTTTCCGCACCAGTCAAGACCCCTTTGCCAACGTTGCCATTCCCGCCAGTCATGACGCTTGCCAATACGAAACCCTTCGCGCCGGTCAAGACGCCAGCCGTCGTGTATATCGCCAACATCACGCTCAAAAACGCGCGCGACAAATCCAAGCAAAGCGGTGCCACGCAAGACCAGTACGGCTCGGACGACGATGCGTCAAGCTACCACGAGCATGATCACGTCTCTGATGACTCCGATCGCCACCGCCGCCGCCGCCATCATGACTCCAACGAACTCCGAAATGGCGACTCTGATGACAGCGATGACAGCTGGGATGCAACGGGGGATTGCAACGAGGCCCGCCATCAGGCTCGCCGCGGCAGCTATGAACCCAAGCGCATTGAGTATGTGCACAGAGTGTTCTCGCCGCCGGCGTTCGCATTATACCCGACGAACAAGTCCGTGCTGCTGTATCAGCCGCTCGAGCGGCGCGATCAGGCAGACTACGAGCAGCAGCACTCTGACGACAACGATGACAAGCGCGGCGACAGCAACGATGACAACGGAGACAGTCATGACAAGGACGGAGGCAGCAGCGGCAAGCATGACGACGGCTTCTACCGCAAGCACAGCGACAGCAGCGGCAAGCGAGGAGACAGCGACGACAGCGACAGGTTCCACGGCCACCTACGGTACCACCACGCATCGAGCAGCTACCGCGACTCGAAGCGCCACGATGATGCGTACCAAAGGCCGACGCCAGCTCCGTCCCACCACAAGCGCCCCGTCGCGCACCCGTCCTTCATCGTCCATGAGCCTCACCGTCTTATCAAGCAGAACGCAACCGATCCTGGCACCGCGATCGGGACGACGGGGGCGATGCAGCCCTTGATCCACTCGAACCATCTCAACCAGGAAGTCTTGTGAGCTTGGTCGCCTAGAGCGTCGAGGAAGTAGACTCGTTCGCATTTCGATTGCAGTATGACAGCACGATCGCTCGCATCGTCGCCGTTCGGAGGCAGCATTGGCAGCACGCTCGCCAATCCCTCCAGCCATATAATTTATCAAGCCTACACCGTTTCTTGTAGCCCATTGTGTAGAAAGCTATTCGACTGTCCATAGTGTCTGGACGCATGAGAGTTGTTGGAGTATTTGACGTCACGCCCAAGCTTGTGTGTGCTCGTGCAATCAGCACATGCTGAATTTTTGGTGCCATCGAACAGCAGAAGTCTATATTGAAGCAGCTGGCGAGTGAAGGACGCGGCAGCCTTGGACATCCCACGGAAGATATGAGGTGTTTTCTGCGAATGATTACAGTTTGATCGCAGCCATCGGATTGTTTCCGTTCACGTTTAGCAGCTGGGATCGCTGACGTTCCCTTCAACTCGGCATCACAACGCGCAAATGCCATTCATTGTGCAGTGGACGAATTCGCAGATCCCAGCAGGTTACCTCTGGCTGTCGCCCTTTTGCGGTCTTAGGTGGCTCGTTGACTTCCTCTTATATTGTCCTCAGATTCTCTTTTCCCTCATCACCCGTAAAGCATGTTGTGCGCCTCAGTTTTCAATTCCCCGCCCCAAGCTCAAGCTGCAGTGAATTCCAAAGCCCAAGTCGGAGCTCCCTCCCACAATGACTCTCTTCATTATCGCCTTCGCGCTGCTCATACATCAACTCAGCGCCTTGTCCATCAATGCGACCAGCGGTGGCGATTGCTTGACCCAGCCAGCCCCGACATTCGCGTACAGTCGCAACGTCACGGCCGACGCGGTGCTCA
>JAADXZ010000136.1:0-39678 GCA_023338055.1 Phytopythium mirpurense
GCATTCTTGAAGTTGGGCGGTCAAAGCAGGACAGGTTGAAGCTGTTGGCGCGGTCTATCCTCGCTTCAGTGACCACCAGCTGTTGATGATGGACAGCTCAAACTGGACAGGGTCAAAGTGCTGGAGTTATCCTCCCTCGCTTTAGCGACCAACGACTAGTGCAAGACGCGCGCCATTCGCAAGACGCACCCACGCCAACCTGCTTCCTCGCATGAGCATACTTTAACCAAGTGAAACGATCCTCCGACTCTGAAGCAGCGCGCTGCGGTTTCTATGCCTCGGCAGGATCCCACTCTCGGAACTAGAAGAACAATCCATCTTGGCCTTTGTATTGCTCATGGCCGTCTCTGGCCCCAAAGACGCGCGCACCTGAGCCCTGAGATGCAGAACCTCTTCAGGATACGCCGCTGTTACTATATGGACGAGAGTATGATGACTGTAGCTTAGCTTACTGTGTGTGCCCTGCATGGCGCTGCGCAGGACGCGGCGTGCGCTACGTAGCTGCTCTATGGCGACCGCATTTCCCGATTCCCCTCGTCCAGTGCACTCCTCGACTCGCCCGATCTTCTGCAGCGCTCCCCTTCCTTCCCTCCCCCCTCTCTCTCTCACCATGGGCTTCCGGCTCGGCTTTTTGTGGGACGGCGGCGAGGCCAAGGCGCTCGTGCCGCTCAAGCTGCTCTTCCTGATCCACTACTGCGCCTTCTCGACGCAGACGTACCTGCCGCTCTACTTTGACACGAACGGGCACTACTCCAAGATCCAGATCGGCTTTTTGCTGGCGCTGCCGTGCATCTGCGCCATCATCAGCCCGCCCATCTGGGGCGCCGTGGCCGACGTCATCCACAACCAGAAGGCCGTGCACATCTTCTGCCTCGTGACGGCGGCGCTGCTCATGTTCTGCATCCAGTTCGTCACGGCCTTTGAGATCATGGCCGTCATGGTCTTCATCGCCAACTTCCAGACGCAGCCCACGTGGTCGCTGCTCGACCAGACCGCCATGCAGATGCTCTCGCACGTCGGCGGCGTCTACGGCAAGCAGCGCCTCTACGGCGCCGTCGGCTACGGCTGGGGCGGCTACATGGCCGGCGTGCTCGCGGCCTCGGTCGGCATCGCCTGGTGCTTCAACATGGTGCTCGCGCTCTCCGTCTTCTCGCTGCTCATCCTCGTGCGCTTCATCCCGTCCGTCGACCGCGGCGTGGCGGGCGCCAACGCCAGCAGCGGCGGCAACGACTACCTCAAGAGCCTCGCGCGCATGCGCGAGCAGTCGGACGTGGTCGTGCTCTTCATCGTCGTGCTGCTCGCGGGCATGATGGGCGGGCTCATCGACAGCTTCCTCTTCCTCTACTACTTCAACCTGTCGGGCAACAACGCCAACCTCGTGGGCATCATCATCGCCATCGAGACCATCTCGGAGCTGCCGCTCTTCTTCTACTCCAACCAGATTCTCGACCGCGTCGGCACCCCGCGCGTCGTCATCCTCTGCCTCGTGGCCTACGGCATCCGCATGGTCGTCTACGTGTTCGCGCAGAACCCGTGGTACCTGCTGCCCTTCGAGGCGCTGCACGGACTCACCTTCGGGCTGCTCTGGGCCGCCTTCACCAACTACGTCTACATGTCCTCGGCCGAGGGCACGCAGGGCACCATGATCGGGCTGCTCACGGCCGTGCAGAAGGGCATGGGCGCCGCCTTCGCCACGCTCACGGGCGGCTACATCTACCAGGTCTACGGCGCGCGTACCATGTGGGCCATCGCCGCCTACGTCATCTTCCCGCTCTCGCTGCTATTCGCCTTCCTCTTCGCCGGCCTCGCGCACCACTACGTCTCGCAGGGACCCATCCGCCACGTTGTCTCCAGCCACAGCATCATTATGCTCGAGACCACGAGTCCGTCCGCCGCCAAGATCCACGAGACGACGCCGCTCAAGGCCGGCAACCTCAAGGACCTCGAGGTCGGCAGCTAGCGACCTGCACGCCGCCTAGACAAGAGCGGCGGGCTGCCTCCATTCAGCGCGCGGAGCCTCCCACCGCGTGTGCGTGTCTTCTCTATCTCTCCACAGGTGGCAAACAGGAACACCGACTACCCTTTCGTTCGCACCGTTAGAAAGAGCCCCATTGATGCATGCACCACTCACTCTCTGACCGCGCTTGGACTACCGACTGCACCTGCTTCTTCCCTGTTGAGCCATCCATCGTCAAGCCAGTACAAAGCTAACGCCGACAGATCGGCCTCGTCACTTCTTCTTGCGCGCCGACGCGCCGAGCGACTGCGTGCGCGCCTTCACGCGCGCCGCCACCTCGTCCTGCGCCGCCCGGCGCGCCTCCTCCAGCGCCATGCGCTTGTTCGTCGCTCCTGCCGTGCGGGTCTTCACACGCGCCTCCTCCGCTGTCGAGCGCTTACCGGCACTCGTCGTCCCCGCGGTGCGCGTCTTTACGCGAGCCGCCACCTCGTCCCGCGCAGCCTGACGCGCCTCCTCCAGCGTCAAGCGCTTCTCCATCGATCCCGTGGCGGCCTTGAGCTTGCTGGGTCCGCGAGCCTTCTTGCGCTCTGCGGAGTCAGCGGCAGACGACGATTTAGCTGTCGCATTAGCGGTCAGATCACAGCAAGGGGTCGGATGAATACGCAGCACAGGCCATCGCGTCCTCTAGGCAATGGCAATCCACTCACCTGGGGCGCGCACGGGCGGTGAAGACGCCTCCTCCTCGTCTTCCACCTCTTCCATGTCCACGTCCTCGCTGCCTCCCGACAAGTAGCGCTTGCGGCGCACGTCGTCTCTTGGCGGGGTATACTCGCGAGACGCCGCCTCGAACGCGGCCCGCGCCGACAACTCGGCCGCGTTGGCCGCGTCACGCGCCGCCGACTCGGCAATGGCACGCGCCTCCGCTTGCTCCTGCACCTGCAGCTCGAGCCCCATCTGCTGGAGCTCCATCTCGGCTGCCTTGATGCGCATCTCCTCCAGCTGGAGCTTGAGCGCGTCGCTGCGGTGCTTCTCCTGGGCCTCCATCTGCAGCCGGCGCTCGAGCGAGCGCTTCTCGTCCTCCATCTCGGCCGTCCGGCGCTTCATGTCGTCCAGCTCGCGCTTCAAGCGGCGCGCTTCGCTCTCACGCGCCTGCACGTCGCGGACAGACTCCTCCCTCGCGCGCCGCTCGGCGTCTCGCTTCTGGGCCTCTAGCTGGGCGAACTGCGACCGCTGACGCTCCATCTCGTGCTCGTACTTGCGCCGCTTGCGCTCTTCCTCCGCGAGCTGATCGCGCAGACGCTTGGATTCGCTCTCCTTCTCTCGCGTGGACTGCGACACGTAGTTCTTGAGCTCTTTTGGGAGCACAGACGGCGTCAGCAGGGCAGTTAGCAGCCAACTTTACGTCGCCTCGATTGGCAGTCAACGACTGGGGTACTGACCTGAGATTTGCATCTCCTTCTCCTGCGCAGCCTTAGCTTCCTGTTCTCTCAGATGCCGCTCTTGTTGCGCGGCATCAACCGCGCGCTTCTTGTCCGACGCCAAACTGCATTCCCCCAGAGTAACTGTTAGCTATTGGAGAAGCAGTACAGCCACCGCGAGCAACACCAATACTATAGACGCACCGGTTGAGCAGCTTCTGGGTCTCGATCGCCTGGTGGCAGTCGCTCGTGATGCTCTCGCGCAGCTCCTTCACCGAGAAGCTCGTCTTGTTGGACGCGAACGACAGGAACTGTGCCACTTCGTCCTGCAGCACCTTGTTGAACACCGACACAATCTTGTCCTCGTCCATCGGCATGCCTGTCGCCTTGATGCTGCGCTCGAACCCCTGCGTGATCTTGACGCGCAGCTTCTCGTACTGCTCCTTCTCCTTGCGGGCGCCCTCATCCTTCTCCAGCTCTCGGTTTCGGCGAAGGTACTGGTCCGTCAGCTGGTCGTCGCAGGGTTCAAAGCCAAAAGCAAGCACAGGAGATTGTCAGTACGAGTCAGCGAGGGCGTCACGCGTGGCAGAGCAGCGTACAATGTCGGCAAACTTCTCCAAGTCGCGGCTCTTGGCTTCCGTGTCCTGCTTGAGCACGGTCCAGCCCTGCAGCTTGTCGTGGATCATCTTCTTGACGGCATTGACGGCCTCGTCTACCGCCTTCTTGATCTCCTCTTCCAGGAGCGGGAGCTTGTCATCCAGGCGCCGAGACACTTCTCGCGTCAGATCATCGCGCGCGTTGAAGCCCACCTCGTTGAGAACGTGCTGGACCTCAATGAAGTAGCGGCGGTTGAGCTCCTCCGCCAAGTGGGCCTTGTGCATGTCGATGTCGGCGCTGATGTCCGCCACCAGGTCGCTCATGGGCCCTGCGTCCCGAGCAAGGTCTCGCTTGACAGCGGCAAGTCGGGCGTCGAGCTCGTTCAAGACAAGTCCAATGCTGGTCGGCCGCTTGTCTGCGAACTTCATGGCGAGAAAGTCGTACACTTCCTTTGTCAGGCGGTTCTTCGCCGCACGGATCGCGTCGTTCACAGCCGCACTCGACCGCTGGATCGCCCGGTCGTTGGCCACCTCGAGCTTGTCGAATAGCATCGACGAGTGCTGGCGGACGCGGCTGCACTCCCGGTCGATGTCGCGTCTGCCGTTCAGACCAATGGGCAGCTTCTCGATGCGCGCCAGCTCTCGGTGGAGAATCGCCGTCCACTTCTCTCGGAGCGCGTCGCGCTTCATCGGCAGCGCGCTCTTCTCCAAGGCGACACACTCGCTCTTCAGCTTGTCCGTCACAACATCCGCTTCCTTGGACACACACGCGGCGATCTTCTCGTTGTTTGCGTGCAGCGCCAGCTTGATCTCCTTCTTCGAGTACAGCAGCAAGGCGTCCTTCACGTCCTTCAAGACCGGGCCAGGCACATTGGCCATTCCAGCGAGCGCATTGGTGATGATCATCTCGATGTCTTCCGACAGCAGCTTCTCCAGAGCGTCGTTGGCCATGATCTCTTCCACCGAAGTCGCCTTGACGTGCTCCGAGATCGCGCGCTCGCACTTCTCCTTCATCGCGTTCGCCTGCGCGCGCACCATGGACGAGTAGATCGACTCGGGCATGATGACTTGGTCGCTGTTGAGCGTCTCCACAAGCACCGGCATGATGCTCGACAGCAGCTTCGCGGTCAGCGGCTGTCGGTAGAACCGGGTGGGCTCCTTCAGCTGCCTCGCCAAGGTCGTCCGGAACTCGCGGAGCTTCAGCTGGAACGCCGGCTGCAGCTGCTCAAAGCGGATCTTCTCGCGGAGACTGGCCGTGTTCTCCACCGGCGGCGGGAAGAGCCACACGTTGATCGACTCGAACGCTTCCTGGAGACTCGTCCTCGCCATGTTTCGGACGTTGACCTCGTCGCTGCGCCCCTTTTCCTTCTTGAACAGGTCGTTGAAGACCTCCTCCGGCGTAGAGTCGACAAAGTTCCAGTCACGGAACACACTGTGCGAGCAAGCAAGCACATACAAGTCAGCTTCAATCACAACTGTCCACCCCGCTGCAGCTCAAAGGGCACAGTAGCAACGTATCGACGTACAGGTGAAGATGGCCGAAGACCTTGACGCTGTCGCCGTCGGCCAGTTCAATCCCTTGAGCAGCGCGCGCCAGCACAGCCAGCAAGTTGAGGATGCGGTCGGCCTGTAGGCTGTCCTTCCAGTTGAAGATGACGACTTTGGACGTCAAGAGCACCGGCGACACCAGTCGCGAGTCGTCTGTTGTAGAGTTCTCGCACGCCCCGTCAGTTCTATCAACCCAATCCACCGCAGCTCAGCGACCATGGCTCGGTACTCACACGTAATGTCGCGGTCGCCCTGTCCTTCGGCGTCGACAAAGCCGACGAGCATCTCGTGCGCGGCCTTGGAGCTCACGGGCGGGCAGCCATTGACGGCGCTGAACCGGCTGAGCGGCAGGAAGTGGCCCGACAGGTCCACGCCCTGCGTGCAGGGCTCGCGCAGGTTGGATATCTTGAACAGGTCCTGCTGGTCCGCGAGCAGGTTCATCAGGAACGACTTGCCTTGCCGCGCGGCGCCGAAGATCGAGATCAGATTCACCGCGCGGTCCCCGAGCGGCTCGAGCGCGCTGCGCGCCGCCTCTGCGCCCACGAACATGCGGTCTCCCTCTCCGCCGGCGCCACGCTGCATGCCGAGCCACTTGACCGCCTGTGGGGGGTCGTATAGAGCTTAATACCATTAGCGACCAGGCCGTAGAGTGACGCGCGTCGAGAGGATGTGGCGACCCACCCACCTTGCCAGACGTCACGCGGGCGCTTGCACTGCTGCTCGTACCGCTGGGGCTGGCAGCGGACGGGGCGCGAGAGCTGGCGTCGGAGCTGGCGCTGCTGCGGACGCTGGTGCTGGCGGAGTCGCCGCCGCCGAAGACCAAGTTCCGCAGACTCTCCATGGTCGACCTCTTCTGGGATCTGATGGAGCTTCTTGGCATTAAACCGATAAACCAGATCAGACATCAAGATATAGAAACAACGCGAATGATTCGCTGTAAATATTGGTAAATGGAGTTATTATAGCCAATTAACTCTTGGTATGTGGAGGAGCTGCTGGCGGAAAGCGGACACCAAAGCGCCGGCGAGCGGCATGTTCCGGACCAAGAAGGCCAAGAAGAGCGGCGCGCGCAAGCGCAAGGAGCTGGCCGAGTCGGATGAAGAGCCCACGGGCGGACCCATGGACCCTCTTATCGACCCGGAGCAGCATCAGGCGGAGGCGACTGGTGAAGAACCCGCAGTAACGGACGAAAACGCGGTGTTGGCGCAAATGCGCTCGCGGACGCGCAAGGGGACGGCCAAAGGAGCCCTGCGCTTCTCTTCCAAGCCGTCTAAGACGCGAGGAAACCGACACATTGAGAGCAACAATGGCATGCGAGGCGCGGGTGGCGGGCTGCTGAGCTTTGACGACGAGAAGGACCGCGGAGAGGCGCTTCCTCGCGACCGGAAGGCCAAGATTCGACCCAACCTGGTCGCCGCGACCGTGGCGGAGGACGTTGAGATGCACGAGGACGCACCGCAGAGCCGGTACTCGAGCGAGATGCTAGCGGCCTTGCGCCAGGAGCAGAACATGCTGCTGCCGGGCTTGCAAGCTCAAGAGGAGGCTGGTCCGGAGCCTCGCGCCATGCAGACAGGCGACGTGCCTGCCGACGTGGAGATGGAAGGCGTGGATGTGGACATGTCCGTGGTTGACGACAGCCTCCCGGAGATAGTCAAGGACGAAGAAGAGGAGTTCATTCCGCTGCAGTCGAAGATGATGCAGCGCCGGCGACAGAAGCGCCGCGTGACGTTTGGGGTTGATACACACGCGTCCAAGATGCACAAGACGGCCGAGGTCGTCGAGGAAGACGCCTCAGACGACGAGGAGAAGGCAGAGAGCCAGCGGTGGGAGGAAGAACTGATGCGACGCGGTGGGCACCACCCAGCGCCGGCGCCGCCCAAGCCTTTGGAAGAGAAGCGGCGCTCGTACCCCACGCACAAGAAGCTGTCATTCCTGTCCCTCGACAGCCTGCTGCTCAAGTTAGACCGCTCGCTAGAGGCGACCGAGTTTGAAACCGACCGCGCGAACCGCGAGTTGGCGCGCATTGAGGCTGACATTGCGAATGCGGAGAAGACCCTCGAGACCCAGCGCGAAGAACTGCTCGTGAGCAGCGAGCAGTACGAGTACTTTCAGGAGATCGAGGACTTTGTCAAGGGCCTGAGCTTCTGTCTACGCGAGAAGCTGCCGGAGATCGAGGCCAGAGAAAAGGAGATCCTTCGCGAGCGTGTCGAGTCGGTGGCCTCAAAGCGCGAGGAGTTGCGTCTCCAAGTGGTGGCTGGGATCTCGTCTGGCATCGCAAGCCGCGCCATCACCAAGGACGATGTGTGGAGTTACGAGTCCCTATCGTTTGACCAAGATGTGGTGGTGGTGACCGACTTTCGAGAGCATTTCGTCGATCCATACACCCCGATTAGTGCCAAAGCGAGCAACGACGGAGTCTCGGAGTACTTCGGAGACGCCATCGACGAGATCAGCTCGCTGGACCGGGTCTACGGTCGCTTCCAGGAGTGGAAAGCCAAGTTCCCAAGCGTGTACCGGGACTCGTACTGCGACATTGCGGCGGAGAAGCTATACGCGCCGTATGTCCGAGCCGAGATGGTGTTGTGGGACCCTTTGAGCGTGGCGAAGCCTAGAGCGGACCGGAAAGCTGCGAGCTGGAGTCTGGAAGACTTTGAGTGGTTCCGAGTGCTCAGTCAGCACGTGTCGAGGAAGCAACTACAAACTGACTCGACTGTCGACGGCCCTCTGCTGTACCAAGTCCGTGAGTTCGTCGTGGGTCGAGCCAAGCAAGCAGTGGACAGCTACTTTGACCCGTGCTCTGGGCTGCAGACGCAGAGTCTAGTCAGCGTTCTGGAAGCGCTTGCTCGAGCGAGGCTCGTGTCTGCGCTGAGATCGGAGCTCGAAGAGCTGGTGGCCCACGTGCTCGAGGCGTTCTCGTCGGCGGCCAAGCGCTTCGCTCTCGTGATCGTGGACGAGTCGACGGCTACTGGGCACCGCAACATCCATCTGCTGGCTTACCACGAGCTCGAGCGGTTCAACGCGCTCCAGGACAACCTGCTCAACCTGTTCGTGGCGCTCCCAGCGGACCAGGCGTCGCTGCAGGACGCGGCGTTCGCGTGCTTGTTGCGCGTGCTGCACCTGCTGCTGTCGTTCCTGTCGCGCTGCCGCCAGTCGGGCAAGACGTTCCTGGTACCGCTGGCCACACAGGTGGTCCAGCAGCTTGCGGGTTCGTCCTTCCTGCTGCAGACGCTGACGTCGAGCAAGCGCGAGCGCGAGTGGGAGCACGCCATGGCGCTCTTTTTCCCGTTCCTGACCACTGCAACTGCTCCTACCTCTGAAAACGCTTAGCTTATCTCAATGGGTTTAATATAGAGGCATAGAGGTTTGCGCGCCGTTCCCGCCATAATCCGCAGCAGTTCCCGCCAAAATTATGGTACTCGCCGTGGAAAAGCAAAGCATGCAAGTGCGTGACGACGCCGCCGTTGCCGTCCATGGCGTCGTCAAGCGCGCGTACGCGCTGCAGTCGCTGGGCGCTTCAGGCGCGCAGCCTACGAATCTGCCGGACCTGACCGATCCGTTCAGCCCCGGCGCCGGCCCGTGCGGCCAGGAGGCGACGCAGCTTGTGACCGCCATCGTCGAGAACCATATCCTCTTGCCGTCGCATGTGCAGCACACGATGTGCATTGCATGTAGCGCGGCCTGTTGCGCGTCGCCAGGCCTTGCATTACTGCCGATGGATCAGTAGATCACTCGTCGATTGCATTAGATTTGTTCCTTGACTCTCACGATCCTATCTCCACGCGAGACCTTCCAGACGTGCATGGTCTTCTTCTACGACGCGTGGGCGACCAAGATGCACTTCCTCATGCGGCATGTGCGTGGACAAAGTAGCCGCGCTAGCACGGACAGCATGCTGTCAGTGAGGTATAACCGTTCTGATATGTGTGTCCAATACCGCAGTACAAGCTCGACATGTCGGGCCCTGGCCTCGTCACGCTGCAGTGGGCGGCGGGGGAGGACACGGAGGAGACGTGCACGTGCGTCGTGGTGGCCGAGCGCACGCTGCTCAAGAAGACGCTGCAGCAACACCCGCGGCTCTTCCGCTTCCCCGTCGGCGTGAGCATTGAGGTCGCGTATGAAGAGCCGCGGCAGCTGCCCGACTCGGACCAACTCGCGTACCTGCCGCCCAAGTCCATCCACGCGCGCGACATTCATGGCTACAACGGTATGGCTTCACAACGCACTTGCACCTGATGCTGCACCCTCTTTACCATGCTGCGATGTGCTTCCCTCTCGCGTAGTTGCCGTGCCGAGACTGCCACCAACGAACGAGGTACATACACGATCATTGTGCGTCTTCTTTCACTCTGTCCAATGCTAAGCGCCTTACTACCGTGGTGTTCATAGCTTCGAGGTGGCAAGCGAACACTCCAGCAGGCGACAGGAGCAGCTGCACAGTACCGATACACCGCGTTGAGTGACTTGGTCAACGGCAACACGGATCTGTACGGCGTGGTAGTCAATGCGTCCCTTCCAAAGCCCACCGGCGGCAAGGACTACTGCGTGCGTCGCTCTCGTTCCAGCTGCTGCTACTGTTACTGCGCTGACGACCCGTGTGCTCATCCCAGATGAGCATCAACGTGGTCGACGAGACGTGTCCGCACCGCTCGGACGCGATCCCGGTCAACATTTTCTACCCGTCGATCGACAAAATGCCCAAGATCCTGGTAAAAGTCGACTCACACGAGGGCTTTGGGCGATGTCTGGCGTCTGACTTGAGCATTGCTGTCTTTATGCAGTATGCAGGCGACGTTATCCGGTTCCACAAGCTCAAGATCCAGCAATTCCAAGCCAAGACGCAAGGAGTTGCCATGTAGGCCACGACGCCAGGCGTGTTGCGTTCATTCATGCGATGTGGTGCCAACCATCGACTTCCTCTCTCTTTCTCTCTTGATACGATCGCAGGGCGCGGACGACGCGGTATCTTGTGCTCCGAGAAGGCGCCAACGGCAAGCTCGACGTCCAAACATGCTCGGCGTCGTGGACGTTCGAGCCTTCCGACGAGAAGCGCACCCGTGAGCTCATGTGAGTCCCTCGTTGGGGTTGGGATCGGATTCGAGCTTGAGCAACACATTGGCTGATATTCACAGCTGCTTGCTGTGTTCATTCTCAGAAAATGGTCGCGTAGGAACCTGGAGCAAGACCGATCGCTGCCGCCAGGCTGTCCACAGCCCCCTGTATACCTCGCGGACCTTAAGAGCGCGGACGGGTTCGCGGACGTCGTGGTGCGCACTCTCCTCGTCGACGATGAGAGCAAGCCCGCGCGCCTCTTGTTGTGGGACGGGTCCGGGGTTGTCCACGCCTCCGGTGAGCGAGTGGTCGAGCTGGCGCGCGGCCACGGCGTCCCTCTCCCGGACAGAGGCGTCGTGGTGGAGCTCTCGATGGACTCGTGCTGGCCTGTTGTCCAAGCGATAGGATTCACCATCGACACACTGCGTGGAGAGCAGTGGTGCCGCTTCCGTAACGTAGCACTGGCACCTCGAGACGTGTTGCCTGGTCAAGGCCCGGGCCGACCGGAGGCGCTGCGGTTCCTCGAAGTCTCTGGGCTAATGCTGGTTCCCGAGTTCGTTCCGGAGGTCCAAAGCCGCATTAGCCTCCTCTGTCAGGAGCTGGACAGCGCTGCAACAGCCACCCAGGCAGAGCGTCTGCATGAGAGGAGCAATGTGGCGCCCACAACGAGCGTTCGCCTGGTGGTTCCGGATCACATTTTGAAGAACGTGCCAGTCTCTCGGCTCGTGGACGTGGCTAGTTCGGTGCAAGTGCCGAGGAAGTATCATTGCCTAGCGCGGTTCACCAAGCTCTGGCCGGCGGACGTTGCGGTGATCGCCAAGCCAAAGCCCACCAAGAAACACTCTACCTCGGAGTTCGTATACTCGTTCGCGATGGGTATCGAAGACGCCACCGGGACGCTGGACGTGATTGTCTATGGCTCGGACGCGGTTCGTGACTCTGGTTCCACTAGCCGCTGATGTGATATGGGGCTCTGATACGAGTCTTGCCTGGTGCTCATGATCCAACAGGACCATTTCCTGCACGGCATCCCCGCCTGCGACCTGTCCAAGTCCACCAGCTCCAAGCTCGTGCTCGAGAAGTGCTTGAACGCGCTGGTGCACTCGCCCGGTCCCCACCACTGCTGTATCAAGTCGTACAGCCCGCCGGTACAAGGCGGAAGCGCGCCGGTGGTTCGCTATCGCCTGTTCGACACGCTGCTACAATGTTGACGTTGCTTCTG
This sequence comes from Phytopythium mirpurense, assembly GCA_023338055.1. Taxonomy (NCBI): domain Eukaryota; phylum Oomycota; class Peronosporomycetes; order Pythiales; family Pythiaceae; genus Phytopythium; species Phytopythium mirpurense. The sequence goes on from JAADXZ010000136.1 coordinate 11,791, forward strand.
TGCTTCCGTCGACGTTCAACCGTCAATGACGAGGGGAACCGCTTGTCTCGTGCTGCCTTGCCGATGGAATACATACGCAACATGCAACCGGTGGCTCGTTCGCTCAGACGTGTGCGTCCGACGCCCCCAAGCTCGAGATGGAGAAGCTGTTCTGGCCGTTGCCCTTGGCTGCTTCGAGCTCCAGCTCCGCGAGCTGGCCTTGCTGGTGGAGCTGTCTCCGCGCGACGACAAGCCCGCGGCAATCCAAGTCAGTCAGTCAGTCAGCCAGCGATCAACTTTCGACCGTCAGAGCCCATCAACAACCTCGGACGCACCTTCTCGAGCCAGTAGAACTCATTGTCCTGCGGCATGTACCCTCCGCCGAGCGCGCCGCCGCCGAGCGCGTGCTGGATCGCCTGCGACTGCATCAGCTGGTGCGACATGGACATCATGTTGCTGCCGAACATGGTGTCGCCCATGCGCATCGACTTGTCCATCTCCTCCTCCTTGAGCTTGCCGAGCCGCTGCATGAGCGCCTCGCCCTCCTGCGCGCCGACCCACGTCGGGTGGTTCTGCTTGAAGTTGACGAACGAGCTCTCCATCTTGGGGTCGTTCCCATACTCCTTAAAGTCGAACTCGGCGAAGCGGCAGACCGCGCCCGTGCTCGGGTGCACGAGCGAGTGCGAGCGCAGGAAGAGCAGGATCTCGCGCGACAGCCGCGGCAGTGACACGCACAGAATGTACGGCGCCAGGACCACCGACAGGCACTCCTGCGCGAAGAGCACCGCCTTGTACGGGAAGAGCGCCGTGAACGCGTCGCGCACGTCGAACGACTGGCAGCGGCCGCGCCAGTCCTTGGGCAAGTAGTGCGTCTCGGCCGCCAGCTGCGCCATGGCCTCCTCGCAGTCGCCGTGCGGCAGGAAGGGGGACGCCGACGTCGTGAACGACCGCGAGAGCGCAAACACGCCCGTCGCGAGCGTCAGGTACCACAGCAGCTGGTGGCCCAGCAGCGTCGTTTCGAGCAGCAGCGACTCCTCCACGAGGCTCAAGGCGATCAGCACCGCCATGAGCGCGCTGGCGCAGAAGGACACGCCGCCCGCGATGATCGCCGAGGGGCCCGCCGGGAACATGGACAGGTAGCGGTCGGCCAGCGCGTACGAGCGCGCGATGCGCGCGTCGAGCACGTGCGGCAGCTCGTTGTACTCGCGGAACTTCCAGATCGCGTACGAGCTCCAGCGGCGCGTGCCAAAGTAGTAGACGCGGTTCATCTGCCACTCCTGCGCCGAGAGGAAGAAGAAGTGCGAGACGCGGTAGAGCAGGATGAAGGGCGAGAGGACGAGGTTGATGACGCCGGCGATGACGAAGCGCTTCTGCAGCATCTCGACGTTGTGCACGACCGAGGGCGCGAGGTTGTGCTCGGCGTCGAAGAGCTGGTCCAGCAGGCAAATGTTCAGGTTGCACTCCATGTTGCGCGAGCTCATGAGGTGCGCCGTCGAGAGCAGCTGCAGCGACGGCGGCAGCACGTTGGCGCCCTGGAACAGCGCGTGGTTCATGCACGCGATCAAATAGTTCTCGCGGCGCATGATACGGCGCGCAAAGTCGTGCGGCGTGGCCAGCAGCGCCGGGTCCACCTGCAGCGTGTAGGCCGACCGCTGGCGCAGGTTCTTGGGCACGTTGGCGCCGCTCACCAGGTCGAGCACGCGCGTCACGACCTCGTCCCACGTCACCGTCTGCACCTGGCGCTCGTCAATGTGCAGCCGCTCGCGGTAGAAGCGCTCCATGTCGCGCGTGTCGCGCAGCGTGCCGACGAGCTGCACGGCGCGCGAGAGCCAGTAGCAGAGGAACATGAGGAAGTAGAAGCCGCTGAGCAGGCTAAGCACGCCGTTGCTGTCCGCGCTGCACCGCACGAACGCCTCCAGGCGCTCCGAGCAGCCAGGGCCCTCCGGGTCGCGGTGGCACTGCAGCACGCGGCCCCACTGCACGCAGCCGAGCGTGAAGCTCGAGAGCGACACGCTGAACAGGCCCTGCAGCAGGCTCACGAGCTCGACCACCATGATGCACCAGAAGCCCTTGTGGTAGTAGTAGTTGTACAGCTGGATCAGGAACCCGTCCAGGCTCGCCACGCGGCCCTGCGCGTCCGGCACGTGCGATACGCGGCCCGTAGGGGCGGCGCCGCCCGAGTCGCGGCGCCGCCCGCCGGGAAGCGACGCGCGTGCCGAGGCCGCCACGTCGTGGAACAGCGAGGATATGGCCGGGAGGTGGATGTGCGCGCGCAGAGAGGGAAGCGCGCCGCCTGGGGACCGTGAGAAGCGCTCCGGACCGCCGCCGAGCACCCCGCCGGCGCTCCCGAACGGCGGCGTCGAGCTGTCCTTGAGCTCGTTCCACAGCAGCTCCTCCTCCTCCTCCTCCTCGCCGTGGGACGTGCCGCGGCCCGCGCCCAGCAGCGACTCGTTCATGGTGAGTGGACGGACGATTGGTGGCTTGGTTCACGGGTAGCGCAGCGCCTCGGGAGCCAACGAGCGGTGAGGACGACGCGGCGGGTCGGCGCGGCGGAAGTGATCTCGCCGTCGTTTTGTTCTCGCTTTTCTCTTTGTGCTTTTTGGACAAATATTTTGTACTTTAACGGGATTATAGGTGGTTTATATTGATGAGTTTGTTGTGGATTACTGTACTACTACATAGGCGTTTTTGTATTTTTGAGTTGAGATTAACAGTGTACCTTACTCCGCGGATATGTTCGCAGCGGTGACAGTGCTACTCTCGTTTAAGTACGATGTGTGACGCAACACGGATCATTCCGTATGAGCCTAGAATAAGATATGAGCACATTATTGAAAACGTGTGTGTTATGCAAGGAAAATGTATGTGAGCCTCAGTTTCGCTGCACTCACGGTGGGTGCAGCAAAGCTGAGGTGTTGGTGACTCACAGGCTGTGACGCACAGCCTTCAGCGCGTTCGTGTCGGCGTGAGGAGTCCTGAGCCTCACTTCACAATCCGCCCTCGACCGCAGCTTCGTGACCACTGTACCGCGCCGGCAAGCTCGCTACCATGGAAGCTGCAACGCGTGCGGTGGCGTGGCTGGCGCGCCGCGTCAAGTTCTACGTGCTCGTCAACGCGTTCATCTCGGGCGTCGCGTGCGCCTGCCATGGCCTAGTGCGCGCCACCGCCGACGCGCAGTGGCGTCCAGTGGCCGTGTACACGACGAGCCTGCTGCGCATCCTGGCGATGGTCCGGTGGTTCGAGTGGATCCAGACGCACAAGCAGCGCATCCTGGGCGACAAGCGCTCGGTACTGACGCCGGCGCAGCGCCGCGCCATCTACCGGCGCGTGCTCTGGCTCGTGGTGCCCACCGAGTGCGTCTCCTTCTGGTTCGCCGAGTGGCTCCAAGGACACGCTGTTGCGTCAGAGGCGTCTCTGCCAGCGAACACTGCGGCGCTACAGCTCGTGACGACGTTCCTGTCCGAGTTCGCGCTCTTCATCCCCAAGTCGCTGTGCTTCGAGCTCGTCTTCGACCTATTCCACTTCACCGCGCACTGGTACTGCCACGCTAACACGTGGCTCTACCAGCACGTGCACAAGCGCCACCACCTGCACCTGCACCCTTGCGCGCTGTCGACGTTCGAGCAAGACGCGGTCGACCTGTGCCTCACCAACGTGGCGCCTTTCTGCCTGGCCGCACTGCTGAGCCCGCCAGTGTCCGCGCTGCAGCTCCAGCTGCTGTTCGCCTACAAGACGTACGTCGAGGTGGCCGGCCACTCAGGGCTCGAGCTCAAGGGCTTCTCCTTCCCGCAGATGCCGGCCCTTCACTCGATCTCGGCCGTCTGCCTCCGCGTGCACGACCACGACCTGCACCACACCCACCCTCGCTGGAACTTCGCCAAGCGCTTCTCGCTCTGGGACCGCATCTTTAAGACGTTCCGCCCCGGGCGTCCACTGGCTGCCGAGGCCTCGTGAATCCAGGGAAGTCGTCAATTCAATCCAAATTGAATTGGACTCTTTCAGCTACCCAATCAATTACTTGATAATTGCAATTTGGCATAATTTGATCGGAGGAGCTGTGAATGTGTTTTTGCCTACAAATTGGCTTATAATTGTCGACTAGCCAATCAGTTATTGTAGTTTTTAAATTGATGAAATGGAAGCTTCAATTAATTGCTTGGGTTCCTTTGTCGTGATATAAATAAAAGCATGCTGACTGAGATGAGGTCGTGCTGTTCGTCCTAAGGCTGCAGGGCAGGGCGGTGTGTGTCTCTGTCTATGGCATCCGCTTAGCTAGTCCAGTCGTCGGCGCTGCCTTCCACTGCCCCAAGACTACATTACACGGAGGCTAAGCGTATTGAGACCGAGCTGAGCGCAGCTGATCGACGCTTCAGGGACCACATGGGCAAGCGCAAGGGCGACAAAGCGGCATTGGCCGCCAAGAGGGACGTGCCAGCCCAGCTCGAGCCGCTGGACCACAAACCGACGCCAAAGGAGGACTTTGACATGATGCAGCTCGCCAAGGTTGGGAGGGCGTTGCGTTGCGTGCTCCAGCACAGTAGAGTATTCTGACTGGGAGCGCGCTTTGGCGGCATGGAGCGAGGGCTGATGGATGGATCGCGTGATGGCTGGCAGAAGCCGAGTCAGGGCGGGAAGCACGGCAAGGCAGCGCGGCCGCTGGTTCTCGAGAGTCTGGTCGCTCCCACGGTGCGATACACACGACGAGTCTTTATACGATGGCGTCTATATCGTCGTCTGCTGACCGAACAAGGTGCTCGTGGCGTGGATTGCAGCACCTCCTCATGACAAGCGACTAATAGCGACCGACGCCAGCTTTCAATGTCTTCGCAGTCTGCTTTGCTATACGGAAGTAGATCTGGGTAGGTGCTGCGTGCTCTGTGTCGGTATAATCACGTCGCTGCACGACACCTGCGCCATCATAGGAAATCGTGCTTGTGTCATCCAAACTAAATCCCCAATACGGTTCGACGGTGGTGAAAATGCCGACCTAAGATGACACTGATAGCCGTAGGAAGGCGCCAGGACGATGACTCTTCTCGCCGAACGCTTGACGCTCTGGCTGGCCCATTTCTCAACCTTCGAGGCGGCGGAGAGAGCACAAGAATGAGCAGCCTGTCGAAGAGGCCGCCGCTACGCGGACCCAGGCTGTACCTCTACGTCAACGTCGTCATGGCGGCCATTGCGGCGCTGCTCAGCTTCACGGACTCGGTGCTTCAAGCGTGTGTGCGCTTGACTCCTTTGGACGGCGTCATGGCGAGGCTGCTGGTGCTCTACGTGCTCTCAGTCGGGCGCATCGCGGTGATGGTGAGGCTGTTCGAGTGGGTCGAGACCAGGCACCCCAAGATCCACGGGGACAAGAAGCGCGAGCTCTCGGACAAGCACCGGCGCAGCATCTACTTTGAGATCCTCGCCTACGTCGCGACCACCGATGCGGTCCAGTACTGGTACGCAGAGCAGCAAGTGCTGGCTCCGCACGACACTTGGGCTGGCGCAGCGCTCGACGCCCTCGCGTTCGTGCCCAAGTCACTGTGCTTCGAGCTCGTCTTCGACTTGCTCTACTATGCCGCGCACTGGTACTTCCACCGCAACGCCTGGCTCTACCGGAACGTGCACAAGCGGCACCACAAGCACGTGCACGTGTGCGTGCTGTCGACGTACCAGCAGAACGGACTGGACGTGCTCCTGACCAACTTCCTCCCAATGTGCGCGGCGATCTCCGTCGGCCCGCGCTTCACGCCCTTCCAGCTGCGTCTGCAGTTCGTCTACAAGACGTACGTCGAGGTGGCCGGCCACTGCGGACTCGACGTCGAGGGCGCGTCCTTCCCGCAGGCGCCGATGCTGCACGAGGCCTCGGGCGCCTGCATCGAGCCGCACGACCACGACATGCACCACACGCACCCGATCTACAACTTTGGCAAGCGCTTCTCCGTCTGGGACAAGCTCTTCGGGACGTATCGCTCGGGGCGCGCGGCGATGAAGGAGGCGAGGCGTGCTAGTCAGGCATCGAAAGGAGCGACGACGGCGTCGGACGGCGTGCCGGCGATTGGTGGCGCCCTCTGATCGATCACCTTGGAGCGTCAGCTACGTACCGGTACGCACTTAGGAAGGAGCAGCTCCATGACAACAACATGCATCAAGCCGGCCATTTGATACGCGTGAGTGAGCGAGCCCACCGCAAATAAGCTGAAGACCTGTCTTGAGTTTAGTATGCATGGGACGAGCCACGTGACGTTGGACATCATAACGAGACAAACACGCAAAAACACTTGGTGTTTGTAAGTGGACGCGTCGTCCGCTCGCTGGGTCGATCACGCCCTCCACACCCTATGCACTGCATAATGAAGCTCTCCATCTTGATTACGGCGGCAATCACCCAGCACAGTAGTGTCGTCCCCATCGCGAGTCCGATCCGTCAACGGCGACACCTCGCCCGCCCCCTGGCGCTCTCATTGCGCGTCCACGGCGGCTCCGAAGGAGTCCGCTTCGCCCGCTTAACATGCGCGCTGGGGTAGCTGCGCTCTTGCTCTTGCTCTCGTTGTCGGGCGCGGCCGGCGGCGCTCCCAGCACGCGTCCCACGGCGTCCGTCGAAGGGGACGGGGCGGTGGGATCATCGTACGGGACGCTGCTCGGGTGCGCGGCGCAGCAGCCGTGTCTGTGGGCGGACCGCGCCGGCCGCGCCGTGTCGGCGGGCGAGCTGGTGCGGCAGCTGATGGAGGACGAGCTCCTGAGCCTCACGCGGGACACGGCGGCGCGCCGGCGGCTCGAGACGCACGTACGCTACATTGAGAGCGTGCACGCGCTCGCGGCGGACTCGGGACTCGCCCTGTCGTATCGCTCGGGCGTCTCGGCGCGGCACTTGTACGCGGACACGGCTCGGAGGTCGTCGCCGCTCGAGTTTGTGCAGCAGGAGCAGCACGCGGCAGCTCGGCGGCGCGCGCGGCGGCGGCTGCAGCCGGTAGATGATGGGGACGGGGTTGGCGACGGCGGCAGGACGGAGCAGCGCCGCCTGGAGCTCCCCGCGTCGCTCGACTGGTGCTCGAGCGACAACCCGCGCGGCGCGAGCATCTGCACTGACGTAAAGAGCCAGCAGCAGTGCGGCAGCTGCTGGGCGTTCGCGGCCGCCGACGCCATCGAGGCCGCGGTCGTGGTCACCTCTGGCACGGAGCCGCAGGCGCTGTCGCCGCAGCAGTTCTTGGCCTGCAGCACGAGCGCCATGGCCTCGACGTTCGAGTACTGCTGGATCGGCGCGGGCGGCGCGCATGGCGCCGCGTGGCTCCAGAGCAAGATGACGTGGGGCTCGGACAACAATGGCTGCGACGGCGGCATGACCCACGCCGCCTTCAACGACGCGGCCACGCAGAACTGGTCGCTGCTCACGCAGCTGGACCTGCCCTACGACGAGGAAGAGGACGGCAGTCAGGAGTTCTCGCGCGTGTGCCAGAACGTGTCGTCGACGCGCACGGCCGCGGCCACCATCAGCGGCTGGGAGCAGGTGGTCGGCAAGACGTGCGACAACAGCAGCGACGCCGGCGAGCTGCTGCGCCTCGCGCTGCAGCAGCAGCCCGTGTCCGTCGCCATCAACTCGGGCGGGGCCTTCAAGGACTACAAGAGCGGCATCTACACGTGCCCGGACGACGGAGACGTCACCTCGAGCTCGGAGATCGATCACGCGCTCGTGCTCGTCGGCTACGGCTCCGCCGTGGACGCCTCGACGAACGAGCAGGTCGACTATTGGGTGCTCAAGAACTCGTACGGCACGTCCTGGGGCGAGAGCGGCTTCATGCGGCTCGCGGCGGACGACAAGCTCAACTGCGGCCTCAGCGTCTTCCCCGTGATCCCCACGGGCGCCAAAGCCACGCCCTACCGCTCCGTCGTCGACGGGGGCGGCCCCGTCGTCTTCTGTGGGCTCGAACCGGCCATGTGGCTCGTGGCAGGCGGCTCGCTGGCGGCGCTGACGGTCATTCTGACAGGCATTGGCGGCGTTTGCGCGAGGAGACGACGGCAAGCAATGAAGCTCGTGGGGGAGTAAGCTGGCGAGAAGACGAGGGTGGCGAGAGAGAACAAGACTGTAGGGAGAAACTACTATAGCGATAAAAAAATGGAGCAAGAACGGTGTTAAGATCCTGGAACGTCGTCATGCAGGGCTGTGGGAATGGGTGGCGAGAGCTCCACGCTAAGCGGGGTAAGCTCTCGGGAGCGAGCCAGGCTCCCTCATAGATATAGAGCGGCGGCCTGAGGCGCGGAGGAGTCGACCTGGACGCGTCGCCTCAGTGCCAGATCGCCGGCACGGCCTTCTCAATGATGGAGGTGGCCAGCGCGCGGACGTCCTCGTCGTCGGCGACCTCGAGCGCGCGCAGGTGGTTGAGTCCGTCGTGCTTGAGCAGCGAGTTGCAGAAGACCGTCACCTTGTTCATGTCTCGGTGGTCCACCGACAGATGGAGCGCCAGCACGTCGTGCACCACGCGCAGCGCCTCCTTGACCTCGCCGCCGGCCGTCGTGTCGTCCTGCTGGCGCTGCTTGTGCGCGGCCGCGAGCACCGCGAGCTCCTTGTCGCACTCTGCCGGGTGCGCGAGCAGCATCTGCACATGCTCCTCCGAGAACTCGAGCGTGACGCTCGATATCCGCCGCCCGCGCATCAGGCCGCCGCCATACCCGCCCGTGCTGCTGGCGCCATGTCCGTCCGCGCCGCTCGCGCCCTTCATCTGCGCCTCGTTGGCGTTCTTGGCGCCCTCGATCTCCTCCTCGAGCTTGCGCAGCAGCACGCGGCGGCGCAGCATGGCGGCGCGCGCGATGTTGGCCTCCTTGAGCGCGTCGCTCTCGCTCTTGCGCCGGTTTGTCAGCCGCCCCGGGCTGCCGGCCGCCTCTCGGCCCGCGCTCTCCTCGGCCGGCGCGAACACGGACGACATGGCCGCCGCCGAGCGCGCGTGGCGGATCGCCGCGGCCGCGAACGTGCCTGGGCCGATCGACTTGTGCATCTTGAGCGTGCGGCGGGGCACGCGGCGGGCGCCCGCGTCCGTGCCTGGGCTGCCGCTCGCGTCGCTCTCCTCCTCGGCAAAGCCGCGCAGCGGGCGGAAGCGGAAGCGCGCGGCGTCCACGCCGCTGCCGCTGTCGTCGTCGCTCGAGCCGGCCTCAATGTCCCAGGTGCCGAGCGAGCGCATGCGCCGCGGCGTCTGCCGCTGGAAGAGCCGCAGCAGCTCGTGCCGGTCCAGCTGCTGCTGCTCAAAGTGGTGGTGCTGCTGCTGCTCAAAGTGCTCCTGCTGCAGCTGCAGCGCCGCGTACTGCTGCGACAGCCGCTTCTCGTACTCGGGCGCCACCACAAAGTACGACAGCAGCGCCGCCGCCACCACGAGCACGCCCAGCACCACCGTCGCCAGCGCCGCCTCGCTGTACCCGCTCACCGTCAGCAGCTCCATCATCCCGTCCGCGCGTCTTCTGTCAATGAATGACGACCGGCCGGAGGTGGGTCGAGGCGCCGACGAGCGTCTCCAGGCGGCACGCGGGACGAACGGCCGAACTGTATGGTGTGGCTGGTGGGGTAAATGAGCGGCCGTCCCCTGCGCGCGTACAGTACTGCGCGCGGCGGGAGCTGCTCGGGAGCCGTCGACCGCTGTCGAGCGAAGGAATGAATCGGCCAAGTGCCAGTCTTGGAGGACGGGCGACACCTGCGTTCTGACCTCCTCGACTTCTGGACTTTCACCGCGCTGGACTTCTGGATTCGCTCTGGCCAGATTTGACGTCCGTCCAAACGCAGCGGATCGCGGCGTGGACGGCAGCGAAAGTTGGGAAGTGTGCACGCGAAGTGTTCACGCGAGACTTGAGCGACTCCAAGGACCGTCGTCGGTCTTGAACAGGAGCCACGAATAGCACCGCGTGCGCGAATTTGGATGCGCCGCGTGCTTCTAGCGCGGCTTCTAAATTTACGCCGCCTGTCTCCTCAACTCGACGCGTCCGCTGGAAACTTTAAAGTCGCATTGGAGGGTGACAATCCCGCGTGCTTCGTTCGGGATTGGCAAGCGGAGAATAAGCAGAACGGGCGACTCGATCCAGACGTTTCGCGCCGTGGCCAATGCAAGCTGCAACGTGCGTAAAGCGCTCACCGCCAATACCGTAGTGTAGTCCAAGGCACGGAAGACGGTGATGCCATGGCCAGCACGTCGGCTCGCGACAAGATCGTTGCGACAGCCACTACATGATATTGCATTGCTGTTGAAGCTCCCACGCAATGATAATTGGAAGGTGATCCGGCCAAGCAAAGTTGATCGATACAAGTTGCGTTTGCTTGTGTGGGTGGCATACATAGTTCCGTGATGGGCGATCGCCCCTCGCCAATCTACTTGGCCTGCGCCCTCCGCATTACGATCACGACGGCGCCCGCGAGAATGATGGAGCCGCCGACGATGCTGTAGGGGTTCACCTCTTCGTGCAGCACGGCCACGTCGAGGATGAGCACGAAGATGACGTCGAAGTAGCGCATGACGGACGCGATGCCGGCCTTCTCCTGCTGGAATCCGAGGGTGATGAAGATCTGGCCGACTGACGAGAACAAGGCGGTCGCGATGAGCGCAAAGATGGCCCAGCCGTCGGTCGGGAAGATGAAGCGCTGGTCGTGACGATGAGAGCACGATGCATCATGTCAGTCTCATAGGTGATAAACGCTCCACGACCGGTCGAACGACGAACCTCTCCACTGATCAGCATCATGCCTGCCGAGAAGAACGTGGCGACCACCATAAAGTAGTGCGTCATCGCTAGCGGATCGAGGTCGTTCAGCTTGCGCATGCAGATGTAGATCACCGCCTGGGTCACGGCTCCGCCTAACGCCGCCAACACAGCAAGCGGATGCGTGTCCTTGGTCGACTCTGCCTCGCTTGGGAAGAGGAACGCCGGGCGAGCGACGAACACCACGCCAGCGTACGAGAGCAACGCGCTGATAAAGTCGATGCGCTCGATCTGCTCCTTCAGCAGCAATGCTCCCTGCCGTGCATGCCCAACAAGGAGGTGTCAATGACGGTGGAGGAACATATTGGGCAGCTTCAACGGTCGTACGAGAAGGAAGGTCACGATCGGACTTGTGAACATGATGACGGTAGCATCCGTGAGGACCATGTTGGCCATGGCGTAGAACTGGACGCTCATCCCGAAAGTGCCGGCTAAGATGCGGAGCAGCAGCCACCGACGCTTGGGGTCGATCACCAGACTCACTCCCTTTCGGCGCAGCCAGAGCTGAATGCACACAACGTAGCGGTGGTGATGAGGCTCCCGAATGGTTGCAATGACAATTGGACACACCACTTACATAGTTGAGCAGCAGACCGATCGACGATCGCCAGAACACAGTCTCCTGCGACCCGAAGAAGTTGCTCTGATACTTGACACAGGCCGATGCGACGCTGTAGTTGAGCGAGGCGAAGACGATGAAGCCGAGACCCTTGAGCCGCGTCGTGCTCCACGCTCGCCAGCCAGTGGCGTCGCCAACCGAACTGTCGCCTGCGTCGCCTTTGTCCAGCAGTGGGAGGTGGTCAGACGCCGTCGCTTTGCCGTCTTCACTGAGGAAGCTGGCATCTTCAAGCGCGATGGACACCGCATCGTCCGATGCGGCGACCACTCTGTCCGCTTTCACGGTGCCGAGCGGCTCGACGCTTGGATGTGGCCATCGAAATCGAGCCAACACCAACTTCATCTTGGAGATCCGATAGAGTGGATCGAATCTGGTATCGATGAGGATCAGGAGCTGTGCTGTCGGATAGTCCGGAGATGCTGAGCTGAAGCGAGAAGTGCAATGACCGAGCCTAAGCGATCGCGAACGCCCATGGAGCCCATGCTGGCGCAGCAAAGACCGCCCAACACCTAAATTTACGGGTCTTGAGCCATGTCTCCATCAAAGACAGCGGCATCGGCAATTATAGACTTAGAGCAAAGACATGAGCGGTGTCAGACCCTTTGTGGCATTCTGATGCTGTGGCAATCGAAATCGAACGCGCCTCCATGGATACAGACAATTATTGACACGGCGCCCTTTCATGATCAGCATGTTGGCTTGGATCGCGTCGCGGCGGCCCTCCAACAATCGTTCTCCCTCCGAGGCATCTTTTCTTCACAGAGGTCGCGGTCACTGCCATCATGTCGTGGAAGACGGTGGAGTTCAAGGGCGCCGACTCGGTCGAGCGCATCGAGCGGCTTCAGGCGCTGTGCTCCAGCGCCGACGGCGCGGCCGACAGCGCGTTCGACGCCATCCTGATCGTCGGAGGCGTTGACAGCTTCCACTCGCAGGTTTGTCAAGCTGTCATCAAGTACCTCTTCCTCGGTGGCTCGGGCCAAGAGCTGCTAGGCGAGCAGGTGATCTCGCAGGAGCGCGAGCGGCTCGAAGACGTGGTGCTGCTGATCCGCCGCCGCGCCGTCTCGGTCTTTTACTCGTCCGAGAGCGACGCGGCCGTGGCGATCCTGCCCGTCATCTCCAAGTGGAGGAACGTGTCCGAGTATGTGGTCCACGACGGTATGGACCTGGATGAGCAAGAGGCCCGCAAGATCGCCGCATTCAAGCGCATGGTGGCCAATATCTCACGCGTTGGCGTGCCTTACGGGACAGACAAGCACGGCGACAACTTGGCGGATGCCATGATCACTGAGAAGTGGCCACTGGTGCAGTCCTACGGGTTGGAGGAGGGCGGGTCCAGCAGCCACGGGTTCTTTACCATGAACCACAGCGTGGTGAACGTCTCGGCGGAGCTGACGGCCGTCATGGCGCAACTGGATGCGTTCACCGGTCGTCGAGTGGCGATGGAGAGCGAGCCGCTGCTCTCGCACCACTTTGGCGAGTTCTTGAGGAAGATGGACCATGCCGAGTCTCCCGAGACGCGCGGCAAGTGGTCCGAGAGCGAGATAGCCGACGATCTGCTGAGCTTCTATGAGTTTGGGACGACGCAGCACTCGTCGCGCGGCCTCGCCTTCTCTCCAACCCGCGGTGCCAAGGTGCTCTACGGCACCAGGTCCGATTCGACGGCTCAAAAGTCGTCGTCTTCAGCGTTTGTCGCCGGCTCAGGACCAACGCCCGAGCAGCCAGCGACTCACATGCTCGTGCAGGCCGAGGACCCTTTCAGCGGCGTCCGAGTCGCTAGAACGTACTTCCTCGCGACAGGACGCGTCTGCAAGCGCATCGTCGACTCTGATGCGTTGGTGCAGCAGCCCCACGAGTCGCTTGGATCCTCCACTGCATCAGACATTGAAACAGCGAGCGCGAAAGATACGCGGATGCTCATTGTGCTCTACTCGGCTCTGCTGCGCGGCTTCAAGGCAAGCATGTCGACGCTTTCAAAGCATCTCAACCGCTCTTCTAGCTCAGGAACAGTCGAGGAACTAGCGAAGTCGTCCAAGAAAGTAGCGGTAGGAGCCATGCTCAAGGCTCTGGCGCGGTCGGACGATTTGACGATTCAGCCCCACCTTATCGAGCTCGCACAGTCGATCGAGAGTCAACTGCGCGTCACGATTGAAGTGATGGACGCATGCGGCCGCGTATCGCCACCCGAATCTGCTCTCGTTGAAGGTACGTTCAAGCATTATATCCTTAACTGGAGACCACTGACGCTCATTCTACGCGCTGGTATTCATTCGAAGGCTGGGACCTGGCGTACTACGCGCTCAAGCTTGCCAATATCCCCAGTGCCAGTGCGGCAGGCAAAGCGTCACTGGGAGCTCTTGTCGTAGGCGACTCGCTCCTTCTTCGATCTCGCCCGCTGAAAGAGCAGGATGCAGTCAAAAGTGATACGCTCTGCGTCACCTCGACCTTCCCGTACTTCCGCTCGTGGACACAACCGGGTGGCGAATCGGCCGCCAAAGAGGCGCTCAACACCGCTCTGCAGTCTGAATTCATGCTCCAAGCGCCTGGCGTTCAGCTAGGCAAGGTGATCTTCCCGCTCGACATGGACTCTTCCGTGTCCACCGACCACGCGAGCCAGGGATCCCGGCCGATGGGAGCGGCGCCAACCTCCGCGCCAGGACAAGACGAGCTAAGCAGCGCCGTGCTACTGCTGGATGCTGAGGAGATGCCTGTGGTCCGCGGCACAATGCGCTGCTTCACGGACGGGTTCCTGTTCAAGTGCCCACACGTCAACCCTCTGCTCGTGTCATTCGCTAGACACGTCGAGAGCTTCCACCTGATTCCATCGGAGCATGAGGAGCTCGTGCTGCTGACGCTGTATTTCAAGCACGACGAGCGCAGTCACTCGACTCTGGTGAGGTCTATTGAAACTGAATGTGGCCGTCGTTACATGCTCGCTGACGAATGGCCCGGTATGGTGTGGTGGTAGCTCTCGGAGACGCTTCCGTTCCAGGTCGAGACGTCCTGCGTACGGATCCCAATGCTGTCCGGCTCGCGATTTCAAGCCGAGATCCTCCACTCGCTCTCAATATGGAAGACGACCGCGGCAAGACTCAATATCCCGTTCTACCGTCCGCACGATGTCCTTGACCAGCGAATTGACGGGGAAACACCTCGCGATGCGGATGCCAGCAAGTACAAGCTGCCCTTGGTCGTGAAAGATGCCTGTGCCAGTCTAGTCATGACGCAACGCCGCATCGGTGATGACGCCAATGCGTTGGAGCGCCTGTTCCCGTCCGACTACATCCCAAAAGACTCGAGCATGACTGTGACGCTGCCGAAACCAAGTGCAGCGAGACTTTGCGTGCCCGTCACTGTTATGGTGGGCGTACCCGGCAGCGACGTGGACAGGATGGCACGTTCCGTCTGCGATATCTCGTCCGCGAGCTTCGATTGGAGCTGCGTGCACATCGATCTGCGGGTGTCTCCGACCAATCAACCTGCTCCATTCGAGGCGCGGCTGTACGCTGAGACGCTGGCAGCGCTCACCCAAGCGGCGGATCGCATCACAGAGTGTCGGGAGAGTCTTTCGCTGCCTCCACGTGTCATGCTCGCGATCACAGGCTACGTCAGCCCGATCACAGCCGCCTGTGCAGTTCGTGACGCGGCTGAGGAGTCATCGATCACAATCAAACTGGGCGCCATTGTTGCGTGTGTGAGTGCGACGAGCGCGTACGTCCCGGATGCCAAGCAGGCGCAGAAGCCGTTCCCCAAGCTATTTGACCAAATGGCGGCCGGGTTTGCGACGCACATACTACTGACCCACACGGCCGAGGTGGCGTCTGCCCAGCTCCAGCGCCTGCGATACCATATCGACCAGTGCAACCCGTTTGCAGACATTCAAGTGCTGTCCTACCACGTCTTTGAGAGCTCCGTGACGCCGCTACTGGCCGTGGACCGCTTCGACAGCGCCTACTACAAGCGGTACCGAGAGGCGCACTACCCCGGGTGGGAGAAAGGCGACGGCAAGCACCCGACCTGGACCAAGTACGTCGCTGAGCTTGACCCTCACGAATGCCCAGAGCCGCATCGTTTCCGACTGGTTCCTGGGATGGAGCGCGCAAGGTTTGTCGATATGGCCGTACGGGTCCTAACGCCGTTCGCCACGCTTAGCAAGGCGCTGGAGAGTGTTCATCCTCTTGGCGGCGCCATGAAGGTGCCCACGGGGATCCGACTGGCGCAGACCATTGCCACCGACAAAGTCCAACTCGGAGCGGGGCTTGCAGACTCGTCGCTTTCCAAGAGCGAGCTCTTTGTGGGGACCAACAGTCCGTCCGCATGGTGCGTCGAGGGCCGAGTTGTGTTCGCGGATGACCCGACGACGGTATTCGAGTACCTGTGCTCAGGGAGCCACGCGCGCCTTCGAGAGACCTCCGAGAGCTCGGAGACGGCGCCGGGACTCGAGCTGAGCGTCACTGGCGTCGGGATCAACGCTGCAAAGCTGCACCAGCTGCTGCTCAACTGCTACACCCTCGCCAACCCCGTCAAGCAGCAAATGCGCTCCAAGCTGTCCATCACGATGGAGGAGAAGCGCAAGCTACAGAAGGAGCATGTGCGTACAAACACAACTGCCACTCTTGGTGATGGTATAACGCGTTTTTGACTAACGCTTGCATCTATATGATCCAGGCAATGGACCCGCTGCCGGACGGCTACATGTTTGATGGCGTCAACTACGTCGACTTTTACGGGGGTCGGTACGAGTTTCACCCCGACATGCCGCAGTTCATTGAGCAGCACGTCGCGGCATCGAATGACGCAGTGCAGGCGGCCAACCTGAAGTCGGAGAGCGCGCAAAAGGCGGAGCAGGAGTTCGTGGCGCGAATTGGCTAGGAGGGGAGTGAGATCAAGCGAAGGCTGGGCGGACTGGTCCGATCGCTGGCTCAAGTCTCATGCATGTATTTCTGCATTCGGTTCGAGCTGATATGCTTGGAACGCGGGTTTACTCTTGATGGCGGCTCTCATCTTCCCTCCGGACGCTAAAAGTCGGCGAAGAACTTTGCATTGTCCTCCGGATCGATGCTTTCAGCACTGGAGAGCGACTCCGCCGCTGCCAATGCGTTGCTGGAGTGCCCTCGTGCTGCGTTGAAGTCGGATTCAAAGTGGTACGGGCACGACCAGCGCTCGGAGCGCGTGTCAGCCTCGCGAAGATCGTCCCAGTCGATGCCATCGAACCACGCGTGCGCCATCACCTGCATCAGCACCGCAAGCTCCATGTTCAGCACACATTCCCACCCCCAAAGGTGAAAAGGCAGCTAATGTATCGCACTTGTTCTGCTCCCCTCACGCCCAGTCGAGCGTCCGGGTCTTCGCACAGCAGTTGCCTGTGCATCGAGAGCGTCAGTCTCTGGAGTTTTGCTCGCCTATGAGACCGTTTGCCATTGTGATTGCGGCACCGATCGTCATCGAGCACGTACCGTGTCAACGAACATAGTGCATGCGTGCAGTCGACTACTGCATTGGAGCTCTCGTCGTGAAGACAATCGATTGACATCCTCGCTATCTGGCTGTAATACTCGTCTGGAGAGCTCCCGGGAGGGCACTTGTACGCCCACGGAGGCCGCCCTCGCACCATTTCAAAGACGAGCACGCCAAGAGCCCTAACAGATCAGGATAGCGACCTATGAGGCCCCCAAAACGTACAAAGCGAGAGCTATACATGGTGAACGCAACGTACCACCAGTCGACGACGTGGCCGTATCCTCGCCGCTGGAACACTTCAGGCGCTAGAATGTATGGCGTACCGCACAGGGAGGTTGCTCTAGCAGGTTGTTCACCTCTGTCGTCGCTCATAAGGCGTTTCGACAGTCCAAAGTCAATCACGGAAGCCTTGCCGGCCCGGTCCACAAGGATGTTGCCGCTCTTGAGGTCGCGGTGGGCGTAGCCAAGAGCGTGCATCTCCTGTACCGCCAGCACGATCTGCGCGGCGAAAAACCTAGCCACGGGCTCGGGGAGCCTCCCAGCGTCGTGGTATCCCCATATGCACTGGTAGAGCGGTCTTCCGTCGATGAACTCGAGCAGGAGGCACGTGTCGCGCTCGTCTTCAAAGGCGCCGACGCCGCGACAGAGGAACGGGCCGGCCGGCGAGCGCGACAGGATCCGCTTCTCCGCCTCCAACCGCTCCTGCTGCTGTGCCGACGCGAGTTTGTCTCGAGGGATCCGCTTCAGCGCTGAGGATTGGAGTGGCTAGTGTCATTAGGAGCGTTTGATAGGGTGGAAGGTGTTGTGAGAGACGCACCGAGCAGCGAGCCGGAGTTCCGTTGGCGGCAGAGGAAGACGCTGCCGAAGCGCGTTGCAATCGCGCCACCACAGTGAGATAAACCTTCATATACTGTGCAGTAGTATATGAAGGTGATGCGGCGGGACTCACCTAGCGCAGCCGCCCTGACCGAGAAACCGCAGCACCTCGACCGATTCCATGTGTGGGTTGAAGCGGAGCTTTTGATCTTGGGCAATGAACCGTTGGCATGAAATAGTGTGTACCACGTCAAATAATTTAGAAATATGATATTCTCGGGAGAGGTTCATTTCTATTTCTATACCGTCCTTCTCAAAAAACTGGAGAGCTCTTTGCCAGCAACATGGCGGCGATGCGCGGGCGGATGCGCCGAGAGATCGCCATGCTGGAGACGGACCCTCCGTACGGTACGCGACTTCACCATGCACACCATGCGCTACTGCTGCCATTGCGCCAGTGTCTAGCCACTGTGGATGCGCGTGTGCGGCGCAGTGTCTCGATCAAGGCGGCGTATTGACGACGTCGTTTCCATCGCCAAAGGAGTGAGCGCGTGGCCAAAAGACGGCAAGATTGACGAGCTCGAGGCGCGTACGTTGCACAAATGACCTAGCCAACAGGAGGAGCCTAACGCTGACTGGGCTGAGTGCAGAGATCATGGGTCCGGACGGCTCGCCGTACGAGAAGGGCGTCTTCCGTTTGGAGATCGAGGTCCCGGAGCGGTGAGGCTACACGCGTTTGGCGCCTCGTATCCAAGGTTACTCGAGCTAACGGGCGCTGGGGAGCTCAGGTACCCATTCGAGCCGCCCAAGGTGCGCTTTACGACGCCCATCTACCACCCGAACATTGACGACGGCGGCCGCATCTGCCTCGACACGCTCAAGATGCAGCCAAAGGTGTGAAGTGGGAAATTGGCGGGTGGTCACGACGCTACAAGCCCACACTGACGGACCCTGCCGTTGTACGCGACTCTGGCGCACTGAGACAAGGGCTCGTGGCTCCCGTCGGTGAACATCAGCACGCTGCTGACGACCATCCGGCTACTGATGGCCGAGCCGAACGCTGACGATGGGCTCATGCCCGAGATTGTGCGTCGTGCCGAGCCGCCTCGCCTCGCCGTGCTCGTGACTATAAGCTCACTTTGTGCGTCTACTAGGCCGACATTTTCAAACACAACCGCGAGTTGTTTAACCGGAAAGCCGCCGAGATGACGGCGCAGCATGCGCGGCCGTCCGAGGCGCGAGGCGGGGAGAGCGCAGGATCAGAGAGACCACCAGCGACGGTGACAGTTGACGAGGGCCAGACGTCTGAGCGTCTCCAGACAAAAGTCGCGTCTGATACGCACCACGAAGCGCCGAAGGCGGCGAAGCGCAAGGCTACGAACGCGTCCGACGAAGACTCCTTCAGCGACGGCAACTCGAGCGATGACGTGAGCGACTTTGATAGCGATCACGATGACGAGCAAGAGCGCAGCACCAAGCGCCAGCGCCACTAACCTGAACTCGTTATCAAGTTTTGAACCCCACGGGTGCTTCCCCTCTCTCCGACACAGCCAACTGACGCTCAATCTCATCCCACTGACCTGAGCGATCACTTCGGCGGCCGTCTAGCCTGCCGCACCATGACTCGCCCCGAGCGGAACGTCCCGAAGAGCTTGTCCCAGACGGAGAAGCGCTTGGAGAAGTTGCACGTCGGGTGCGTATGGTGCAGGTCGTGGTCGTGTACCTCAAGGCAGACGCCCGAGACTTCGTGCAGCATCGGCGCCTGCGGGAAGGAAGAGCCATGGACGTCGAGCCCGCAGTGGCCGGCCACCTCGACGTACGTCTTGTACACGAACTGCAGCTGCAGCTGGAAGGGCGTGAAGCGCGGGCCGACGGAGATCGCCGCGCACATCGGGAGGAAGTTGGTCAGGAGCACGTCCAGTCCGTCCTGCTCGAACGTCGACAGCGCGCACGGGTGCAGGTGCGTGTGGTGCCGCTTGTGCACGTTCCGGTAGAGCCAGGCGTTGCGGTGGCAGTACCAGTGCGTGGCGTAGTGGAACAAGTCGAAGACGAGCTCGAAGCACAGCGACTTGGGCACGAACGCTAGGGCGTCGAGCGCTGCGCCAGCCCAAGTGTCGTGCGGAGCCAGCACTTGCTGCTCTGCGTACCAGTACTGGACCGCATCGGTGGTCGCGACGTAGGCGAGAATCTGATAGTAGATGCCGCGCCGCTGCTTGTCCGAGAGCGCGCGTCGCTTGTCGTCGTGGATCTTGGGCCGCTTGGTCTCAATCCACTCGAACAGGCTCACCATCACCGCGATGCGCCCGACTGAGAGCACGTAGAGCACCAGCAGCCTCGCCATGACGCCGTCGAAAGGTGTCGACCGCAAGCATCCTCGAAGCGCAGAGTCCGTGATGTAGACCAGTGTCGCGACTCCAGCGACGATGGCGTTGATGAACACGAACAGCTTGAGCACGCGGAGGAGTTTCGGAGAGGCTGATGTTCTCATCTCGGGGCTTGTCAACCGTCTTGAAGGTCAGGAAGTGGGGCAAGGCACAAACAAGTTCGAATGGATTTAAGCCCGAATGATGGGGACGGACGTGGCAGTTGGTCGTGAACACCGCCGCCATGGACTACTCCAGGATCGATGACCAGTGTGGGACGAGGCCGCAAAGTATCCGGAGTCTTCACCGTCGATGAGGCATCGTCGATGGCAAAGCTGAAGCGTACGTACACTCACGCAAACCAACGATTGTTGTTTAAATGTAGAGCTAGCGCAGATCGTTCATGTCGTCGTGTACTTGATGTGTATGCTCAGCACGCATGGGATCGCTCCCCCTTCTTGTCGTCGCTCTCACTGTGCGTTCGGCAGCGACGGGACTCGTCCTCGCGCCAGCGAGGATTAGCGCTGCGCGTTGGGCGTGCGTGACAGGTACACGGTGCCCGAGTTCTGCTCGCGCAGCTTCTTAAGCTTGCGCGTGCTGATGATGATGCCGATGGTCGTGGACACGACCGTGAAGATAGTGGTGGCAGCCGCGACGGCGATCCAGGCAGTGACGCTCAGGCCGACGAAGAGCTTGTCACCGCCGCCGTCCACGCTCGAGTTGGCGGCCGCGCCCGCGGCGGCGCCCGTGGGGATCACCGGGAACACGTTGAGGCCGCAGTTGGCTTTGTTGTCAGCGAGCAGCTTCATATAGCCACTGCTACCCCAGGACGAGCCGTACGAGTTCTTGAGGATCCAGTAGTCGCCGTTCTTCGAGTCCGTGCCGTAGCCGACGAGCACGAGCGCGTGGTTGACGTCGTCCTTGGAGGTCAGGTCGCCGTCGTTCGGGCACGTGTAGAACCCGCCCGAGTAGTCGCCGAACGGGTCCTGCGAGTTGATGGCCACGGCGATGGGCTGTTGCTCGAGCGCCGTCTTGAGCAGCGTGTTGGCGTCCGAGCTCGCCACGCAGTCCGTGCCCATGGCCTGCAGCCAGCCCGTGATGCTGGCGGCCGCATTGTCCGAGCTCACGTCGCAGGACGCGTTGGAGCCGGACGTGGTCGACGCCGAGTCGTCGTAGGGCATGTCGAGCTCCGTGAGCAGGCCCCACGAGAACCAAGCGGCGTCCATGAAGGCGCCGTGGGTCATGCCGCCGTCGCAGCCCTTGTTGCTCGACTCCCACCTGACACTCGTGTCAATCCACGCGGCGCCGTCCACGCCGTTCGCGGCCCAGCAGTACTCGAACGTCTGCGTCGTCTCGCGCGTGCTGCACGACAGGAACTGCTGCGGAGAGAGCGCGACGGCGGCCGTCTGGTTGGCAGCGAGCACCACAGCCGCCTCGATCGAGTCCGCGGCTGCAAAGGCCCAGCAGCTGCCGCAGTTGCGCTGGCTCTTGACCGCCGAGCAAATGCTGTAGCCCATCGGGTTGGCCGTCGAGCACCAGTTGAGCGTGTCGTCCGAGGACGCCGCCGTCTTGCTGCTGTTGGTGGTCGAGAAGAGCGCCATGGACTCCAGCCGGCGCGCCCGCGAGCGCATCTCGCGGTGCACCAGCATCTCCGGCAGCAGCTTGCGCTTGGTCGGCTCCGACAGGTGCCGCTGGCTCACGCCCATGTGGTATGTGAAGGCGTGCCCGACCTTGGCCGCGTACGCGTGCACGTCTACAATACACACATACATGTAGAGAGATAGAGGAGGGATAAGACGACTGTACGTGAGCTCCTCGTGGCGCGTCTTACTCGGCGACAAGCAACAAGACTGGCCGGCCGCACCTTCAATGTAGCTCATGTGCTCCTCCAGGTTGCGCGAGGCGCTCTCCAGGTCCTCGTAGCTCCCGAGGTAGCGCTGCAGCAGGAGCTCCCTGAGCGCGCGCGCGTCCAGCAGCTCCCCGTCGTCGCCCGCCCACAGGCACGGCGCGTCGGCCGAGCGCACCGCCGGGCAGCTGACGAGGGTACCGACCGACAGCGAGTCCGCGGTCGCAGTAGCCGCCATCGCGCCCACGAGCACCGCGAGACGCAGCGCCGATATCATAGCGGAGGGAGAGAGCAGAGAGGAGGGGGCGGGCGGGGTATCGGGCGCAAGGGCTTCTGGGGAGTTTACAGGTTCCGAGCTGTACGTGGTGGGATTGTTTGTTTGGTTGTTGTTTGTGCTGAACGTTTCCACGTTGGTTATAGACTATAACTTATAGTACAGTGGGTTTAGGTAGAGAATTGCATTTTTGCACGATAAAGGAGTCACACGCATGGGTTGCAGATTGGATTTGTGTCGTGTTTTGTATGGGAGTGTTTCAGATGCTGAGAGCCAGCAGCCGGAGGGGTGGATTTTCGACCACTTTGTGCAGCATATAAAGCACAAAATGAGCCGCCTGATACTGTGCCATGATACCCAACGCAGGCCTCGCGCGATGGATGATGATGACAGCTCCAGAGCTCCGGTGTACTAGTCTGCTGCAGAGGCGTTGGGTTGTTGAGGAGGGAGGTCCTACTCGCTGAGTTGAGTGCGCAGGAGGAGGGCCCTCTCTGTGGCCTTGGTTGGTTGATTGGCTCTACGTAGGTACGCCACACCGGCAGAAGATGTGAAGTGCGCGCCGTTGTCGTGTGGAGTCCCGGCACGAGTTCCCTGCTGGGTCCGAGTAGACGTCCTGGAGGTGCAGAACACGTCGAGTCCGCTGCGTTTAACCCAGAAGAGTGCGCAGGGGTTGAACGGCCCGATGAGACGGTGGAGCAACGCGAGAGGGCTTCTGACGTGGAGCGCGCAGCTGTACAGCTCAGCAGGTATTCTAGAGCCCTGCCTCGCTGGAACCGTCCAGGCTGGAGCTCGAGTCGTCGCGAAGGAGCAGCAGTGCTCCTGCAGTGCCAATTTGGCACTGTCAAATGCGGATCGGGCGGTTTGTACGTGTCCGCTGGTGATCCTCAATCACGCATCTCGAATCTTCAATGATCGGCCAAAGTGGTCACCAAGCGGTCTTATCGTGGTTGAGGTCGAATCTCGCCACCTTGTTCCTCTTGCCGTCTGTATACATATCGTAAGCCCAGATGCGCCCAGAGATGGGGGAGCTCCTCGTCCCAGCACTCTCCCTCCCCCCCCGGAGATCCTCCGGGCCTAATCTGCAGCTCCGTCTGTGCACTCGCGGCGCCCACTATGCCGTTGGCCAACGCGCCATACTGAGCGCCGTATGTATTGATTCAGGTATCGCAGCCGAGAGGAGAGAGATCCATTCGCCGCCGCCGCTGGTCCCCACCACCACCACCACCCACTGGGCGTACGTACGTGCATACGTACGTACGTACACATCCGTTGCCCACGCGTGGGCACTTCCTTTCCATCCATCCAGGGCGTCGAGCGCACAAGACAGCAGCAAGCAGCAAGCAGCAAGCAGCATGGCCCAGCAGCGAGAGGAGGAGCTGCCGCTCAAGGTGGCGCCGCGCGTGGACGCGCAGTGGTCGCGGTTCCTGGCGGGCGGGCTGGCGTCGGGCACGGCCGAGATCTTCACGCTGCCCATCGACTGCACCAAGGTGCGGCTGCAGGCGCAGCGCGCGGGCGGCGCGCAGTACAGCGGCATGCTCGACGCCGTGGGCACGATCGTGCGCGAGGAGGGCGCCGCGGGGCTCTGGAAGGGCGCCACGCCCGCGCTCATGCGCCAGGTGTCGTACACGAGCGTCTCCATGGTGCTCTACGAGCCCTTCCGCGACTACTTTGGCGCGTCCAGCGCCGGGCCCGGGGGCGAGGTGCCCTTTGCCAACAAGCTCCTCGCGGGCGGCACGGCCGGCGCCATCGGCATCAGCTTTGCCAACCCGTGCGTGTGCTCGCCTTTGTATTGGCTACCACCCCTTCTTGCATTGGCTTGTACTGACGGACTGACGGACTGACGGACTGTGCGTGTGGCTTTGAGGCAGGGTGGACGTCATCAAGGTGCGCATGCAGGCCGACCGCGCGGGGACGCTCTACCGAGGCGTCGGGGACGCGTTCACCAAGATCTACGCGCACGAGGGCGTCCGCGGGTTCATCCGGGTACGTCGCCGGCTTTCCGGACGCGCTCGCTCACGCGTCGGCTCGGCATGCTACTAACCTCGGAATGGTGTCAATAGGGCATGTGGCCCAACATCCAGCGCGGGTTCGTCGTGAACGCGGCCGAGCTGGCCACGTACGACCACAGCAAGGAGGTGCTCGTGTCCTCCGGGCTGGTCCCGGAGGGCGTGCTGGCGCACACGGGGGCCAGCTGCATCGCTGGCTTTGCCGGCGCCTCGGCCTCCAACCCGTACGTCCGTGTGTGTCTGTGTGTTTGTGTGCGTGTCTACCATGCTATTGCTGCTGCGGTTGGGGAAGACGAGCGGCACTGACGATGGTTTACTGGTGGGCGCCCTTCGGACACACAGGATCGACGTGATGAAGACGCGGCTGATGAGCCAGCCGACGGACCCGAGCGGCCGCGGAGAGCTGTACAGCGGCATGGTCGACTGCGCGCGCAAGACGTTCCAGGAGGGCGGCGCGCGCGCCTTCTACAAGGGGTTCGTTCCCAACTGGATGCGCAAGGCGCCGTGGTGCGTCATCTTCTTCGTCACGTACGAGAAGTACCGCGCCATGCTCAGCACCGAGCAGGACGAGTAGAGAAGGCGGCGAGAAGGGCATATTACCGAGACGCACCGTACTGGAGGCGAGAGAGTGATTGACGAGCGAGCAAGCGTGTCCGAGACGCGTGTATTATGTAGAAAGAGAGAGACAAATCGAGGTCGAACGTACAAGCCATCGCGTCATGCAGCGTCATACCGGCCTGGTACCGTGCACCGTTGACGCCGCCGTCTCCGTTTCAACCCACGTCGAGGGCGTCATCAATGTCCTTCGGTCGTTTTGCAGCAAGCTCGAGCGAGTCCTGGCTGTCACATTCACGTCTCAATCAGTCGCTACTCGCGAGTCGCGAGCAGTAGAAGAAGGAAGGGGGTGGCGGTTGGGGCACGCGTCGAGTCGGATTTAAATATGAAGTGCAGCGGCTTCCTGGAGTTCTTCTCGACACGCCGGAGATGTCTTCTGCCTTGAAAGAAGACCTTCTTGGCCGACGAATGCGCTGCTAACTACTGTAGATATGGTAAAGGAAATAGAGAGGCGAACGCACCAGCTCCCTCCCGCGACGATAACTTAGCCCGATGCCTGCGCGCCTGCTTTCAGCTCCGAGAGCCGCCTCCGCCCTCCTCCTCCTCCTGCGCCGTCGCTTGAACCGAGCGCTTCCCACAGCGCTTAGCACTCGAGCGTGTCGAGGTGCTGGCTCTGGATGAACCACGTGGACCGGGGCGGCTTGAGGTAGTGCTGTGCGGCCTCCTTGTCTTGCTCCTCCTCGGCCGACAGGTTGGCTAGCAGCTGGCTGCGCAGGTCGGCGTGCTCGTCCGTCATGGTCACCTTGAGCTTGGGGTTGTCGGCGGGCGACGAGACCTTGCCGCTCTTGGGCAGCAAGACTACGGGCAGCCGCTCGACCACCTCTTCCTCGTTGGACCACCGGTGGCGGTTGATCACGTGCACGTTGAGCGAGCGCGAGAACGAGCCGTTCATGAACCGGTTCGAGATGGTGCTCTCGACCGACTGCACAGGCGCGTCCTCTTCCTCGTCGTCCTCCGAGTAGTAGTACACGGGCCGTCGCCTGCGGCCGCCGTTCCCGCCGCCGGTCCTGCGCGATAGCAGGTACCGCCGGAACCGCTCGCGCTCCTGCCGCCGGCTCTCGAGGATCTCCTCTCGCGACTGGCGCTCCGCCGCGAGGTTCGGGTCGCTCGCGCCGCCCACGGCTGCAACTGGCGTTGTCGCCAGCGCGGCAGGCGACGACGCAGGGGCAGAGTGCGGCGGCACAGAGCACGGCGACGCCTGGCCGCTTCGCGCGACGCTGAGCGACTTGAGCAGCTTCTGCAGCGCCACGAACGTCTCGTCCACCTCCTCTTCGTCCTCGTCCTCAGGCTCGGACGCCACCGTCATCTTCTTGGCCCACTTGCGGCCATACCGGTCGCGGGTGGCCGCCATCCTGTCCGAGCGCCAGCCCGCGGTCTGTCTTTGGCTTCGTGGTAGTATTCGCGTGTGCCGCCCTTCGCGCGCTGTGATCCTCCGCCACTGGTCGCATGTACCAGCGTCTACGGTATCTATCAGCGTGCGCGAATGGCAGACAGCACCGGCGCTGGGATTACGGCCCACCCAGACAGAGCTGCTGCGTCTAGCGTGTTGGCTGTCGCGTGCTTCCCTCCTCGCCGAAAGAAAGAAAGGGAGAGTGCGCGCGTCCCTACGTCTGTCTGTTGTTTGCCAGCCGCCTGAGGATGAATGTCGCCCTTACTGTCGTCAAGTGATAGTGTCAGTCGGTTACACAAGGCTCCAAGTGTTGGGAATCTGCCAGCGGCGTTGGGTAACTTGCAGGACGCCATCCAAAACCGAGGCAACTCCGATGTTGACATTACAGGGTAGAAAGAAGAATGGAAAATATAGCTGTACGATGATGACGAGAGCACCGTGTTTTGGCATGGTGGGATGAAATATCTCGAGCAGTTGCTTCCCTTCCTCGTTGAGGGTAGGGTTTAGCCTTTGTTATTCGCAAGACTACTGCACCCATCTGAACACTGTTAGAACACAGATATAGTAACCGACAAAAGCTATTGATACAGACGCCACATATTTGCCCCTCCTTGACCACAACGTGGGCGAACTTCGCAATCATGATCATACGATTCCCAAGATGTTGCCAACGGAGGGAATGGCTCACGGACTCAATTCCAGGTTAGCTCACGTTTGTCTGACTGGAAGGTACCTGACTGGCAACGCCCCAATCAAAGCAAGCTCTCCAATTTGCGACGGACCCATTCATCTTGATTTGAGTATGCTAAGTTGAGCATGCCTAGTCGGTTGCTTGAAGTTTCAATCCTACTGCCAATGCGAACCTGTCAATGGCATCGCGAGTCCACCAAAGCCACGACGGCACTATGACGACACTAATTCCGAGCGAGCGGATGATTCAGTATTGCTCTACGTGGTCAGCACCCCATCGGATAGTCCAATAACACAGCCACACGTTGCGAGCGCAGGGTCAGGGCGGTGCATTCACAAAGAAGAAAGGACGCGACACGCATGCACCTGAGCTGTACGAGAGCTCGGTTGCCGCTTCTTGTGACAACGCTCGCGGTCCATGAGCTGCTTCCTTTTTTCGCGGCGAAATCACGGTTGTACTTGGTCTCCCACACCTCCGCGCGGTGGAGAGCCAACCCGAGATGTTGTATTAAGTTCTCCACCTCGCCGCGAAGACGAGAGAGCTCGGTCGCCATCGCCGCCACGTGGTGCGCCTCCTTCTCGGCGTGCCGCTCAATCGCAGCCTGCAGCTCGCGCTCGTGCTTCCGCTGCCAGGCTGCCTCGCGCGCAGCCCGGTCCCAATGCTCGAGCGGGCGGAAGTGCACGAACTTCGCAAAAAAGTCCGTGGGCTCCCCCCGCATCGCGTGGAACCACCATTTCGCTTTGGTGGAATTGGTGCCTAGCTCGGAGCGCGCTCCCATCAGCTTGCACAGCGAGCTAAACAGGGCGAGCACAGATGACGCACGGGACCCGTCCGATTACATGGTCCGGCCGCTTTCAGTGACATGCCTCTGCCAACTGCTTTCGACTGAACACAATATATATCGCTACATATCAGTTCAATGTAACTACCGAATAAGAGATATCAAAACGCACGGCGATCTTATAAAGCACCCGTCCAATTGGCCAATCACGGAACGCCGCCAGTGTTGCATTGAAGACCAGATGTCATAACGCCCACTGACCACCATGCTGTAAATTACGGTGTGAAAGATGTCATAAAGCACTGTGTTGTGATAACCAACCATCTCGGGGC
>JAADXZ010000137.1:0-39579 GCA_023338055.1 Phytopythium mirpurense
CTGGAGGACAACGACAGCGACGACACGTTGGAATGGGCGAAAGACGATGACCCGCCAGGTGGAAATGACGAC
The DNA here is from genome assembly GCA_023338055.1 of Phytopythium mirpurense. Taxonomy (NCBI): domain Eukaryota; phylum Oomycota; class Peronosporomycetes; order Pythiales; family Pythiaceae; genus Phytopythium; species Phytopythium mirpurense. The sequence continues at coordinate 73 of JAADXZ010000137.1, forward strand.
TTGAACACTGGCAGTGACGACGAAAGCATGCCCGATTTAGTCTGAGCGGCCGATCGGCCGTGGTCGACGCCCTGGATCCAGAGAGCGATTGATTGAGCGAGCAAGCGAACGACCGAACGACCGAAGGACCGAACGAGAGAGTATGGACTTGATACGGAGCGCGAGCATCGCGTAGCTGATGATGTGAGTCGTGCGTGAAGCTTTCTTGCCAGTCCGTCCGATGTTGGAGCAAGCAGTCAGTGATTTTGCATGTGTCTGCCGCAGCGACTGTTGCTGTCAAGCGTTTCCTGAGATGCCACAGGCCAGCTCATACGAGGTTGTAAGGAACGGAATAGAATGGAATCTGGCATTTCAATAGCAGCTAGCCTTCTTCGAGTGCTATTGTGAGCGAGGCACACCCAAGGACATCATGGGTGTGACGGGGTCACACAGCACTAAGTACGAGGAAGCGTGTAATACACTTAGACGTGTGAATCTCAAAGGAAAATAGAGCCTGACTATATTTCTCTGTGGTCCAAAAGGACAATTCGAAATGGGTGGTTCCGAACTAACCTAATTAGATCTAACAGAATCAAATCTAAGAAACGTATAAAGTAAAAAATCTATACAGTCTAACAGTACCCACGGTACGTCAGCTCTTAGGCGCCAATCGCAGCCGGGGGTACCGTAGCCATGCGGCTAGGTACGATCAGGCCGTGTACAAAAGTACATTACCGGCCGCGTACCCCAAAGGGTACCGTGTAACCCGTTACAATGGGGATCATCTGCGTGCTTGGAACCATTTGTACGGCCCGAGTGTGGAATGGGTGACGTCACGGTGCGGTTTGTTCGCTATCGGTAGCGTCCGCGTCGAATGCGATTGCGGTGCTCAATCAGCACTTCCAAGTCTGACTGTAAGTCTGACTGTAATCTACAGTAGGACGCTTTGACTCCACGTGGTGTAAAACGTCGGTGCCTGTTTCCATTCTGAGGTCGTTCGTTGCCCAACACGAGCCGCTTTTCGCAAAGGGGCGAAGACATGTGGCGGTAGCACTGTCGTTATGGTCGCGACCTCCGTTCTCGCCATGGATTGCAGGCAGACACTACTTCAAAGGATGTAGTGGTGGGCAAACCACTCGCTATCAGCATGATCGAGAGGGCTCGGACGATGTCCAATGTGTCTATCTGCGTCGGGAAAGACTGCACCGCATGTGTGTGCGCGTCGCCCTTGAATGGGTTACAGTAGAGTTCGTGTCGGATAAAGCGTTGCAGCTGAAGTTACTTCGCAGTACAAGCTTAAGACAGCTAAAGCGACAAGACTGGTAAGCAAGACTTTAGCGAGATCGCAGACACCCAAGTGATCAGCCAAATGCAATTGGTTATTCGAGAAATGTGCGCAGTGCGAGGTTCGTCCGTGGACGGGGGCGTGACAAATTTGCGGGCATTTCCTACGCCGAGGATGCAGGCTGAGGGAGCGCCGTTGAAAATGAATCCGAATATGACAGCGCGAGAGTCGACCTCGAGCAACAAAAGAGGTAGAGGCACTGCTCCGCACGTTGTCGGCCTACTAGGTCGATGCGAGCGAAGCGTCGGGTCCTCGAAATGACTGGGAACAACTGTAAGGCTCGGTCGGCTGGATTCAAGTTGGGATTGAGGGCGACTCGACTTTTTTTGCGTGTGTCAGCTCGATAGTATAACTTAGCAGACGCTGTTGTGGCTCGTAGGCAACGCAAGCACGCCCACGATGGATGCGATCTCCACGCCGAACGATGGCATGCAATCGGTACTGATTGCACAAAAAAGATAGGCCCACGGATGCCAGTACCGCTGTACTCAACCAACACCCTGTCAAGAAAAGCACCGCAGACAACAGACATAACAGCTTGCCAACTCCATCTCGAATCGAGTTGATTCTCGATCGTAGCTCTTCAATTTGACCGTTGGCAATGTTGTGTTGCCATCACATTACACTGCAAGAAACGTGTCATCGGATGGCTGTGTCAGTCGTTGATGCCACTTCAAGCTCACGATTATCTAGAGGACCCACCAAGCGCAACGTGTTCGGAGGTCGACAGGCCGATAGGAGAAGCATCGTGCCATGAAAAATCAACTAAGGAATGAGATTGATCGAGTGCGCACCCGCCCTACTTCGACGTACCGACGTTCTATCAAGTTTCCAGTTTCATGCAAGCAACAGCACAGCCTCCTACTGCGCTTGCTCGTTCCATCAAGCATTCTACTCTGGCTGTCCGCTCCGGTCTCGCATATTGTTATGTGCTACATCCACGGGTATATTGGCGCTCGCGGTTGCACACCCAGGGGACGTAGAAGCAGAGCGCTCGAATCAGCGTTTGGATCCACCAAGTCACGACCTGGCCTGATCGAGCGTGTCGGGCGGGCACTTGCCGGTACACGCAGCTCACGAGGTGCTGCTCCGGGTCCTTGAACAAGCTGCTGCTGGACGTGCAGCTGAACCAGCCGTTGGGGCACACGACCTCGTAGTCCTCCGAGAGCCGCGAGATGGTCGACTGAAGTCACTGCGTGCTCTTTGTGTTGCCGACGAAACATCTCGCGCATCATGGCCTCCAGCTCCTTCTCGATCGCCGCGTCGCCCACTGCCGCCGTCCCTGAATCTCTCCTTCTTCTTTCTTCTGAAGCTGCCGCGACACGGTCAGTCGGCGGGTGCGACCCTTCTCGGCCGCTCCAATCACCCACCACGTCCAGTACGCGTGCTCGGAGCGCTCGTCGTCCTCGTCACGCGAATCAGACTGCGACGGCAGCCAGAGCTGCCAGGGGGACGCTTTGGCACGCGCGTCGAGCACATCGTGTCGACCAGGAAGCGTCAGGCCCGATGGTTCGTGTATAGAGCGGTCTTGAGCGGGATGATCCTCTGAAGAAGCAGCCGAAGGTGGACTTGAGATACGGGGAGAAGTGCCCAGCGCCTCCAACAGCCCCAACCACAGAACCGCTCGGGTAGAGCGCAGAGGCGACGACAGCGCATACGCCAGCGGCCCAACCGGCTTTCGGCCGGCTACAGCCAGCGGACTGAAAGTCTGTGCCGACGGACACAGCGCCGAGGGTACTTCCTTGATGGCATCGCCCAGCGTTGCTCCCGCGAGTGAAGACAGCGACAATGAATGGACTGGCACCGCCGGCTTGTCGGGCTTGTCCGCCCGCCGCGGCACTGTGTCCACCTTCCCCGTGCGTCGCAGGCGTCCGTCTCTGCTTCGTGGACCGCCACTTCCGTATGCTCGCTCGCTCTTTCATTGGCTTCGGGATGCTTGCGGTCTGATCCTCTGCCTCGGCCGCTCGCTCCTTCCGTGCGTGCTTCAAGAGCTTCACGCGTTACAGCAGCGCTGACGTACGGTTTAGCTCCATGAATGCAAGGACGATTCATCCGAAAAGGACGCTAATATTTGGACACAACTTTATGCACAGGTCACAGTATCAGTCTACGCCATCAACAGAGCCTTCCATTTCCACCCTCGCTTTTGGTCGTGACCAGTTCATTGTTGGGCGAATCCGTTGGCGGCGATGGCGTCGCGGTACCACTTGGCCGAGCTCTTGGGCACGCGCTCGAGCGTCTCGTAGTCGACCCAGACGATGCCGAAGCGGATGCCGTAGCCGAACGACCACTCGTAGTTGTCAAAGAAGGACCAGGCAAAGTATCCGCGGACGTCGGCGCCCTGGGTGATGGCCTCGTGCACTCCGCCAAGGTATTGCCGAAGAAAATCGACGCGCTGGACGTCTTCCTGAGCCTCCTCCTTGGTCACGTCGGGCCACGCCGAGCCGTTCTCCGTGATGATGATGCCGTGCTTAGGCGCGTACGTCTGCTGGATGTGCAGCAGCAAGTTGCGCATGCCCCACGGCGTCACGTAATTCCACGGCGCACCCGTCTGCACCCAGTCGTCGCCGTGGAACTTGGCCACGCCCACGTCGAGGTCGTAGCTTCCCGAGCTATCGCTAGGCGGCGCGACGCCCGCGGCAAACGCCTCCGACGGCTTGGTGTAGTACGAGCTGTAGTTGTTGAGCCCAAAGAAGTCCGAGCTACCCTTGAGCAGTGCCTTCTCCGCCTCGGAGAACGTGGGCAGGCGGTCGCCCGCGCGGTCCTTCATCACCTGCGGGTAGTCCCCGAGGTACACGGGGTCAGCGAACCAGCCCACATCAAAGGCAAGCGCGCGCCTGGCCGCCTCGGCGTTCGCCTTGCGCTGCTTCGGGTCCTCGCTCGGCCCCGGCTCGTACCAGTGCGCGCTGAGCGTGATGCCGATCTGCCCGCCTTGCGTCGCCTGGAACTCCTCGCGGTACACTTTCACTGCCTGCGCGTGGGCCAGCAGCATGTTGTGGCCAGCCAGGTAGGGCTCCGTGTGCGGGTTGACCTTGCGCCCGGGCGCGAGTGCTCCGAGTCCATAGCCCATGTAGTTGCAGACCCACGGCTCGTTCATGGTGATCCAGTTGGTCACGCGGTCGCCGAAGCGCTCGAAGCACACGCGCGCGTAGTCGGCGAACTGCTGGTGGATGTGGCGGCCCAGCCAGCCGTCGAACTCCGTGTGCAGCGCGAGCGGCAGGTCCCAGTGGTAGAGCGTCACAAACGGCGTGATGTCGTTGGCCAGCAGCTCGTCGATGAGGGCGTTGTAGAACGCGACGCCCTCCTCGTTGACCGGCCCAGTACCTGCGGGCAGGATGCGCGGCCAGGCGATCGAGAAGCGGTAGGCTTTGATGTTCATGCTCTTCATGAGCTGGATGTCCTCCTTGTAGCGGTGGTAGTGGTCGATCGCCACGTCGCCCGTGTCGCCGTTCTTGGTACGCCCCGGCGTGTGCGAGAAGGCGTCCCAAATGCTCAGTCCACGGCCGCCCTCGTGCACGGCGCCCTCCACCTGGTACGAGGCCGTGGCCGTACCCCAGAGGAACTTGTCGGGGAACTGCAGCGCTGCCATCCTTCTTGCGTTGGCTGTAGGAGTTACTGTATCGCGTTGGAGACCGCGCGAGATCGGAAATGGAGTCGGCAATGCACATGCGCATCATCGGACGACAGCAGTTCCAATGCAGATAGAACGGATGGCATGGCGTCAATTACAAAGCGCAAGTATAAAAAGAAGGGAGGTCGCGTTTTTGAAGTTGGAGAGAGCGTGCATTCCTTGTCAACGTGGTTGAAGTCTCGACGCGCCAAAAGCCACGACATCATCTGGGACCCATGCACCACAATCGGTGCGGACGGCCTTCCGGCTCACCACTGTACTTACACCGCCCTCAACTCACGATGGTCAGCAGTCGTGCAGGATGTTACATGTACGGTAGCGATTGTTCATGGTACTAAATTGCGACTACAAGACCTCTTGGTCCTTCGCCCTTGCGCGGCTAGCTGAGGAGCTTCAACACGGCGCCAACATGCTCGAGATTGGTGAGTCTCCACCGGAATTGTAATACAGTAGGCCAGCTTAGTTTCGGTATTTTTTAGTATTTTCTTATAACTTTCGCATCTATCGTAAGTTTAGACGAAGTACCAGAATACAGTATCAATGTGGCCCACCTGAAATACAATGTGGTCCACCTGAGAGAGCTGCTCGCCGCAGGATTGGAGTGAGTTGAGTGACTGGGGGCGAGAGAGATCGCCCGCCCACCCCAAGCAAGCGCAACAGAACAGCAGCGCGCACCGCTCCGCTCGCTGGAAGAAGCCGGCCGTGTCCCTTTCCGTGATCATGCTGCGCAACATTGGCGCCCACGCGGCGCGCGCCGTCGCCAAGAAGAACGCGCCGCGGGTCGCTCGCTCGGCGCAGGTCGCGGTCGCGCGCCCCGCCATGTCTCGCGGCGTCGCGTGCTCGCGCGCGCGTCTCGTGGCCGACAAGGTGTGTGAGCGCTTTGTTTCCCTTCCGCTCTTCAAGCACAAAGATGGCCGTCCACTCAGTGCATCCTCATTGTCTCGGTGACTCTGCGTGCGGCGAAGCCGGCGGGCGAGGCGGCCAAGGAAGGCACCAAGGCGGCGGACGCGCTGGTGCTGACGCCCTACGAGAAGGTGACGGCCACGGCCACGGGCGGCTTCTGGCTCGGCCTCATCGGCCTCGGCGCCGTCGGCGTGTACTTTGTCGCGCGCGAGCTGCTGCCTAAGTGCGTCGTCGCTACTACTTCATGCGTGCGCTCGCTGTTGGACGGCATCGAGACACTGACGCGTCTGCTGTCTCGTTTGGCCAGCCGCATGAGCCCGAACGGACTCTTTAGCGAGTCGCTCAGCCTCGTATCGGAGAACACGGAGGTGACCTCCCGTGTGGGGCTGCCGGTGCACGGCTACGGTCACGACTACGGCGGGCACCGCGAGGGCCGCCGCAACCGCATCGAGCACGTGAACCTCAAGGACAAGAACGGCAATCCGCGCCTCCGGTACGTGGCTGTATGCTATAGCGATAGTGGCCGACCTAGCTATCTACTCCCCAGTGGTGCGTGTGTAGGGCCGAGCACTCACTTTGAGCGTGACGGCGAGGCACAGGATCAAGTACAACATCAAGGGCCCGGCGGGCCACGCGTACGTGTTCGCCGAGGTGAATCACGACATGAAGAAGGGCGAGTACGTGTACCTGATCGTGCAGTTCACCAAGACGAACGAGATCGTCAAGATTTTCGACAACCGACAGATCCTCGCGGCCGACTCCAAGGAGGAGCAGGACGCGCTGCGCCAGCTGCTCGGCAAGTAAGCCTCGCAGCTCAATGGCTGCCGTGGAGCTGGGAGCATGCTCCGTGGAGAACGACTGCGGTTGTGCTGAGAGAGAGAGAGGGAGAAACGGAGGAGGGTTGCGACACTCACACATCGGATAAAGAGTCGTCTCTTTCTAGTCGCGAAGATGACTGGAGGGAGGAACGGTCTCCTCACTGGAACAGCCGCACGGCTAGCTAGTCCTCGTACAGGAAGGCGTTCTGCGCCATGCCCTTGCGCGACAGGTCGTTGCGCTTGTCGATCGCCTTGGACTTGTGGTCAGCGCGGCGCCGGACGGTCGACACCATGCTCGTCTTGGTCGTGTTCGTCACGTCAAACACCTCGCGCAGCACGCTGTTCTCGAGCAGATGCGTCTGTAGGGCAAGCGCAAGCACGCACGCACGCACGCGGCGGTCAGGGTCTCAGCCACACAAGCACGCACGCTACGGGGTGTTGGCGCCTGTCCGTGCTAATACCTGGAAGCCCGACTGGAGCGCGCGGCGGAAGACATGCGCCTGGAAAAAGCGGTCCCACGTCGACACGGACATAGTCTCGTCCTCGATCTGCAGCTCCGAGTGCGGCCCTTCGCCCGAGCGCAGCGTCTCGAGTACCTCCTTGAGCGTCGAGCGCTGCTGCTTGCGGTTCTTCTTGCCGATCTGCTTGCCCGTCTCGCGCATGTACGCCGCGATCTTCTGCTCCAGCCCACCGATCGTGCTGTCCTCCGGCTCGTCCGCGTAGCTCCAACCGCCCGAGTACGCGCCGCCGTCCTCCACGTCGTTGCTGTTGGCCATGTACTTAAGCTGCACAAGCAGCGCGAGCACCTCGCAGGCGCCCGAGCGCACCGCATGCTGAATCCCACCGCGGACAAAGCCGGCAATGGCGACAACGTGGTCACTGAGCACCGAGCTGCTGTCCTCGTCCATGTGGGCAGCGACCACCTCGGCCGGGAACGTGCTGACCAGGAACGCCCAGCACTCCATGACGGCGATGACGAGCTCCTCGGGGAACGACTCGTCGCTGTCTCCCTCAGCCTCCTTGGCGGCCACCAAGAAGCTCCCAAGCACTTCGAGCACGTCCCACGTCTGCTGCTCGTCCGGGCAGCACACAAAGCACGCAATGCTGAGCGTGTACGCAGCCTCGACGCGCAGCGCCACGTCGCCTTCGTCCGTCAGCATGCGCTGCACCGGCGTCGCAATGTCTACAGTGCAGTTAAACGTCAGAAACCCACGGCAGCCACGGTAGCAACGCGTTACAGAGAAAAAAATAGTATAACGGACGGACCTTCAAAGAAGGCGAGCGCGTCGGCGCCGACCGTAATGGCGAGCACTGCGAGCGCGCGCAGTGCCAGCGGACCCGACTCCTTCATGCGGCGCTTCAGACACGCGAGCGCCTGCGTCGTCAGCGGCGACCGGAACGAGTCCACGCTGTCGGTCAGCACGTTGCTGCACATTAGCGACACGATCTGCGCACGCACAGTGAACCTACAAGTCAGCATTTGGACCCCGGCAGCCTCCAAAACCACGTATCAGCTCAGACCTTGCGCAGCGCCGCGATCTTGGTCGTGTCGCGCTTTTCGCCGAGCTCCTCGAGGGCTTCGTCGAGCTCCGGCACGCCCTCTAGGTCGCCCTCGGCCCTCCACTTCTTGCCGCGCTTGTTGCCGGCGGCCGCCTTGCCGCGCGCCGCGAGCATCAGCCGCTGCTCCTGCTCGAACTGCAGCACGCTCTCGAGCTCCGAGTCGACCGAGTCGTCGTCGCGGTTCGTCACCACGCTGTAGTCGACCGACGCCTTCTCCCCCAGGTCGTCCTCGTGCGCCAGCGCATGCCGCAGCAGCCGCTTCCCTTCCTGTTGTTGAAACGCACGCGAGCGCGTCAGTCGACGGATCGCAACTACGGAGGCTCAGTTGCTACAGTGCTCTATCGTGGCCGATACCGCACCTCCGAGAGCTTGCGCCGCAGCTGCGCGTTGAGCGGCTTGCCGCGCCCCGGCTTGGCACGCGCCATGGCGCAGACGTCGACTGGTGGGTCCGGCTTGGAGCCGTAGAGGGCGGGGGCGAGCGGCGAAGGTGTCGGCTCGTTTCGTTAGCGCTCGACCGCGATTGCTGGGACAATTTCGAGCTGCTGGGATCTCGTGGAGGTGCGGTGAATAGTTGTGAGGTATGAGGGAAGAATTCGATATTTTTGAGGTTAGCGGTGAAATTGTGTGGAGTATCCCAAGCAAGGATCCACACGTACGTGTGGAGCGCTTCACTTTTGAGTCCAAACTGCTTCAACTCGTCTTGGCGTCTCTTCAACTTGCATGTGAATCGGCCGTAGCTTATCACTGATATGGTATCAGTCGACTCGCCTGAGCCGCCACTTCCCCAGTAAGCTTCTCCGTCAAAGTCTCGCCTCTTACGGTATGCACGTCGACAGTGCGGCAGCAACGCTGCCTACGCAGCAAATACTCGAACTCAGCCAACGGGTGCAAGATAACATACTGTCGTCCGGTGTACCTCAGAGCTTCTCAACTCTTATACGGGATACGGAGTTTCGTACCATGCTGGATGGGGTCGCTGCTTCTTTCTGCTGAATCAGCATCAGCAGTGCTGATTGATCCCCAGACGACAGGCTATCTGTGCAATCAGCTTGCTTGCTAGCGCACCAGCAGCAGGTTTGCCAACGACGAGCTCTGTATGGACAAGGGAGAGTACTACAGTAGCTGTAGCTGCGCCGTAGCGGACTGTACTGTATCGATAGTTAGCCTTAGACGCTCGCCAACGCAGCCATTCCAGCGGAAAAAGCGCCAACTCGACGACTCGAGCCGATGCTTCTCCACGCATCAAATATGATCACCGAGCTACTGTACAGTACGTGCGTGTTGTGGCTGACCACTTCGTTGCCTTCCGCGTCAACGCGGTCATGTGACAAGACTAGAGTGGGACCTCAGTGACTGAAATCCGTCACGAACGTCGTCATGAAATTTTCGATGGACATCCTCTGCTTCAGAAATCGTCTACGAGCCGAAATTTTCGGGTTGCTGCGACTGCAACGTCAACTAGGAAGAGTCTTTATCGGACTATAGACGAGTGCAATCAGTCATCTCTGACGCGTGGATGCTGTGCCGTCCAACAAGTTTGCTGGATTGCTAGCAACAGCAACAGCAACAGCAACAGCAACTGCAATAGCAACAGCAAACATCGCATGCGCATCATCAGACTCAGATTTACGTCGGTCCAATCCCTTCACGTGATTTAGCACAAGACGCACAGAATCAGATGTGATCCGGTCGCCTTGAAGAGAACGAAAGATCGACGCACGACTGATGGATTGTTCCTCCCAAGAGCTCATTCTTCCATTCGCTCTCGAGCTTGCAAGCCCCTCCGTCGCTTCCTCAAGCCCTTCCTCCTTTGTACACCTCCCTCTTGGCCTCCATGACCTCCCGCCAGCAGCTGCGCTTCCCGGACGGCTTCATGTGGGGCACGGCCACGGCCTCGTACCAAGTCGAGGGCGCCACGGACGAGGGCGGGCGCGGCGACTGCATCTGGGACGCCTTCGCGCGCACGCCGGGCAAGGTGCTGAACGGGGACACTGGCGCGCGCGCCGTGGACCACTACCACCGCTACAAGGAGGACGTGCAGCTCATGAAGCGCATGGGCGTGTCGGCCTACCGCTTCTCGATCGCCTGGCCGCGCATCCTGCCCGCGGGCACGGGCAAGGTCAACGAGGAGGGCGTCGCGTTCTACAACGCCCTCATCGACGAGCTGCTGGCCAACGGCATCACGCCGCTCGTCACGCTCTACCACTGGGACCTGCCGCTCGCGCTGCTCACGGAGCACGACGGCTGGCTCGGCGGGCGCTTCATCCAGGACGCGTTCGCCGCCTACGCGCGCGTGTGCTTCACGCGCTTCGGCGACCGCGTCAAGCACTGGCTCACGCTCAACGAGCCGTGGTGCTCGGCCTTCCTTGGCTACGGCAACGGCGCCCACGCGCCGGGGCGCACCAAGAACCCGCAGAGCGAGCCCTACACGGCCGGCCACAACCTGCTGCTGGCGCACGCGCGCGCCGTCAAGGCGTACCGCGACGAGTTCCAGGCGTCCCAGAAGGGCTCGATCGGCATCACGCTCAACTGCGACTGGCGCGAGCCGGCGCCCTCGGACGACCCCAAGCAGCAGGAGAAGAACGCCGCGGCCGCCGAGCGCTCGCTGCTCTTCTTCCTCGGCTGGTTCGCCGACCCCGTGTACCTGGGCGACTACCCGCAGGTGATGAAGGACCGCGTGGGCGACCGCCTGCCCACCTTCTCGGACGCGGACAAGGCGCTGCTCAAGGGCAGCTCGGACTTCTTCGGCCTCAACCACTACGGCACGAGCTACGCGGCGCCGTCGGCAGAGTACGAGGCCGGCGTGCGCCCGCCCAGCGACACCACGGGAAGCATGTGGCACGATGAAGGCACGTCGCTGACGTCGGACGACGCCTGGAAGCGCACGGACATGGGCTGGAACGCCGTCGGCTGGGGCTTTGAGAAGATGCTGCTGTGGATCCAGAAGCGCTACGCGCACCCGAACGGCATCCTCGTGACGGAGAACGGCTGCGCCGTGGCCGACCGCACCAAGGAGGAGGCGCAGCAGGACGACTTCCGCGTCGAGTTCTACCGTGAATACCTCGCCGGCCTGCTCCGCGCGGTCGCCCAGGGCGCCGACGTGCGCGGCTACTTTGCCTGGTCCTTCTGCGACAACTACGAGTGGGCCGAGGGCTACGCCAAGCGCTTCGGGCTGCACTGGATCGACTACGAGACGATGGAGCGCACGCCCAAGAAGTCGGCGCTGTGGATTGGCCAAGTCATGCGCAGCAACGTCCTTGAAGCGTAAGACAAGGCGAATAGCACAGTGCTGTTAGCCAACGTCACTGTTTTATTTGTACTGGTGCATACGAGGCGTCCGAGAGCAACGGCACTCGGTTATTGAGTGCAGCAACCAATTGCATTAGCATTGAGATGGAGCTTAATCAACAGCGATCCGGTGAATATGGCAGTGAGTACTCTTCTGCTGACTGACATGGGCGTCAGTACAAAGTGCGCTTCGACGACGGAGAAAGCTCTACATGGATGCCCTTCACCAATTCTACTTTACCTATGCGCCGTAGCAGAAGGCGCCAACAACCACGACAGTCTATCATTGGAGCAGCAACTTCAACGACTACCAACAGACCATAAAAGCCAAACCAACTCGCGCCACGCCATCGCCTCTCATAGCCTCATTTCCGATCCCGACGCCTCCAGCTCAACCAACCAACCAACCAACCAACCAACCAGCCTTACAAGCCAGCAGTCAACGCCCCAAGCATTCAACCATGAAGATTGTGTCCGTCACTGCCTTCTTCGCCGCCACCATCGCCACCGCCATCGCCGTCGCCGTGCACCTCCCGGAGGAGCACCGCGAGAGCTTTCTGCGCGAGCAAGCGTCCACCGAAGAAGAGCTCGCGGCGTGGAAGGAGAGCGCCGCCGACCAGTACGCGCTCGAGCCCGGCCTCGTCATGGGCGACACCTCCGGGTCCAGCCAGTTCGAGACCTCGGGCCTCGACCAGGTCACGCGCTTCTTCCTCACCAAGGTCAGTATCGAGAGCGCACAGGCGCAGAACCCGGACGCCGTCCTCTCCACGGCCTCGCCCTTCACGCTCATGACGGACGAAGAGTTCGCCGTGTTCGTCTCGCGCCCGTCCGCCAGCGGCGCCGCGCTCCTCGTCGACAGCGGCAACTCGACCGCGACTGCGAACGAGACCGAGACCGTAACCGAGACCGTAACCGAGACCGAGACCGAGACGGTCACGAACAACGACGACGGCCGCGTGGGCCGCCGCAACCTCGCCGTCTCGGTCGACTGGACCACGACGGGCTGCGTGTCGGGCGTCAAGGATCAGGGCTACTGCGGCTCGTGCTGGGCCTTCTCGACCACGGGCGCGCTCGAGAGCGCCTACTGCATCGCCAAGGGATCTCTTACACTCTTCTTCGACAAGTAGGTCACAAGCTGCGACTCGCGTTTGTACGGCTGCGACGGCGGCTGGCCGCTCTGGGGCCTCAACTACGTCAAGTCGGCCGGCTACATCTGCTCCGAGGCCAGCTACCCGTTCATGTCGGGCGATGTAGACGCCACCGGCTCGTGCAAGGCCTCTTCGTGCGGATCCAAGACGGCCGTCACCATCAGGTCCGTCACGACTGTGTCGTCGTCCGAGTCGGCGCTCGTGGCGGCCGTCACCAAGCAGCCCGTGGCCGTGGCCGTGGCCGCCGGCAACACGGCCTTCAAGCAGTACTCGCGCGGCGAGCTCTCGTCTTGCTCCACCTCGACGCTCGACCACGCCATCCTCGCGGTCAGCTACGACTCGACCTCCTTCAAGCTCAAGAACCAGTGGGGCACCTCGTGGGGCGACCGCGGGTACGTCAACCTCGAGCGCAACGGCGCCAGGTCGGCCTGCAGCGTCGTCAACTCGCACAACGTGTACCCCAACCTGGGTTGAGCGGGAGGCGAGGGAGCCACCATGGGGCTGCCAACGCGGAGCAGCCAGAGAAGAAAGGATGGAGAGAGGGAGGGACGCATGGGACGCCTTCCGTGGCGTGTGTGCTTCGGCAACGGCAGCGGCTGGGGAGGAGGTCTCGGCGAGTGGCAGGGTATGGTCAACCAGTTTGTGCGCATTTCTATTGCTATCGGTGCATCAGGAGGTAGTAGTAGTAGTAGGAGGAGGAGGATGCTACAGTACTACTTCTAGTGCAGTAGCGATAGTATCCTCGTCGCCGTAACATTACCTCTGCTTCGTCTTCAATTTGAAAACCGAGAGTGCTGGTATGTAGCTTCAAGGACCAGCACTCTTGATGACATCGTATCGTTTGTTGGATTGGGACATGCAAAATTGCCACGCGACTACTTTATTGGTCCAGCAAAGCGAACTGCCACATCAAAGGGAACACCACGCGCAGTCTCTTCTTGTCTACATCGGAAGTGCGTTTGACTGACGAATCATCCCTTCATCTAGTTAGAGTCCCTCGAGGACTTCGTCACCTCGGCGTTCCAGCAAATTGCTGTCGTTGTCCTCGTCCAAGTTGCGTCCCACCGCCACAGGCGGGCATTGTGCCGATGTACTCTATCCCCTGCCTGATGATCACTACGCGCTTTGTACTGACGCCCACCAGTCAATGCAATTAGCGTGGAATGCCATCAGCTTGAGGCAGATCCACCGCCTCATGGAGTTCCTTTGGAGGTAAACCCCAGACAGGTCCTTGGTATAGACGCTTCACATCCGTCCGGTTGGACGCCGTCAAGAGCGTCTATTGACTCGGGGCAGCACACGTCTGTATCCTTGATCCGGTTACTCGACGACAACAAAGTGCACCGAGCCATCGAGAGTTTGCGCTCGACAAGCGAACACGCTCGTAGCTCTTCACACCCTCACGGCGTCATCGCGATACTACGAGTATGCGGGGCTACTGTAGCTCCACTACATGCACAGTTGTGCTGATGGGAAACGCCCAGTCGTCGCTGGTTCTTGTGGCGCTCCCTATGCATGCTGTAAACGATCGACACGTCAGTCGGTCGGAGAATCGAGGAGGTCCCGACCAAAACTGTAGCCATCTTGAAGTCGGAATGTTGGTAAAAATCCACTGACACCACCATCAGTCTGACCAAAGTACCGTCGATGCCAGAAATCAAGGCCGCAGTATCTTCGCTTTCTTCGCTCACTCTCGCTTTCTCGATCGACCGACGGCACCAAGCCAAGCCGCTCGCATCTCCTTCTCTGCCTCCCCAATCCGACTTCCCCCCCCGCCAATGTCCATGGCGTCGGTCTGGTCCTCGATGACCTACGGGCTGCTGCCCCCGGCGGTCGTCCTGTACGTAATCTACCGAGGCGCGCTGGTCGCTGTGTTTCGCTAGTGCACACTAGTTGAGCTGCTCGCACAGCTACTAACGCTCGCGCGATACTGTGAACCGTGGCAGGCTGCTGCTGCTCACGATCCCGTTCCCAGGCCTGGTGCTGAACCAGGGCGTGGTCAAGTTCGGCGACCTGCTCTTCGGCATCCGCATCGGCACGCTGCGCATCTTCTCCATCATCACGTTCATCTCGTTCGTCGTGCTCGTCGGTGCGTCCTTGTTTGCCAACGCTTTTTCGTCGGAGGGTGCAGTTCGCAGGGCGGTGTTCCATCAGATAAAGACGCCTGAAGCCGCCAAAGCTGACGGTGTATCGCTCTCTCTCTCTCTCTCTCTCTTTGACTGGGCGCAGCGCAAACGTACGACCTGCAGAAGCGCTACGCGTACCAGGAGCAAGTCCACACGGAGGTGCACTTCCAGGCCGACCTGCAGGTGCGTTTCCCCTTCGACGTGCGCATATATACTGCTTCGTATGCATGCGTCGCTCACTGCGTACTCTGCTGGCCGCGGATCGCTAGAAAAAGGCGACGCGGTGGCGCATGGAGCGCAACTGGTGGATCAGCGCGCTGACCTTCACCATCTACTGGTGCGTTGGGCCCTGTAGCGAGCGCGAGCGCGAGCGTGCTGTACCGTCCGTACCTGGCACAGACTCGAGACCCTGCTCTTGGACGTGAGTCTATCGCTTTGCATCGGTAGCTGCTGACGTTCTCTGTGCGCTTCTGTCTATCCGCAGGATGCTCTGGCGCTTCCACGCATTGAAGAAGCAGCTCCTGCGCGCCCAGCGCAAGGACGACTAAGCCTCGCTCGACCTCGACGCACAGCACAAGGGCATCGCTGGCTCGACGGTCACGTAGTACGTCCCCAGTGCTTGAGGCATCCATCCCCATGGAGCGCGTGGGTGGGCGGGCTTCTTGCCTTTTTTGTAATTTCTCGAAACATTTACTCTCTATATGTTATCATCTTTGAAACGTTTGTGTGATTGGACGTAATTCGAGAAAACGTCTGACGATTGGTTAAAAAGAAGCCAAAACAGCAGAGCCAACCAACATGTGAGCTGCTCGCGACGGGAACCTCGCTCGACGTTGCATTTCGACGACTCCAGTTCGCCATTCGCCTCGCTGACCGGAAGAAGCCTCCGCCAGAGCCGTTGCCGCTCCATTACCCACACAACTGGCGGCTCCGTTAGAGTACAGCGCCGCCCACTGCTGCGCGAGTGCGTAGAGTGTCTGTCTGCCTATGTATGTTGCGTTGCACGCACGGGGGAAACGATGATGTACCTTTTTAGGTCTCGTTCGTATGAGGCGCGGCGTGTGTCGCCGTGCCACTTGATTCGACTCGGAATGCTGAGTTTCCCCCCACACCACCACCACCACCATTTTCACCACCACCACTTCCCTCTACTACTATTGCGCTGTATATTTGAAAGAAAATGCGCACGTATGCATCACACACCGGTCGCCAAACCTTCTTTCACATGTGCCGCACACATGGACGCGTCGTCGGCCAATGCACTTCCAACACCGCAACGGAGAAAGAAGCCCATTCAAGTACTATAACAGCAAGCGCAGGACTCTCCTCCACCCCAATCGCCAATGCTATTCAAACGCTTGGTGCGCGTGCATTCACTCCGCTGGAACTCTGGCGCGGCGTCCGCCCGTCCACCGCCCGCCCCACACGCTCAGAGCAGCAGCGCGCCTTCCTGCGCGACGGCTGCCGCCGCGCTTGCTTGCTCGAGCGCCGCCACCAGGCGCGCGTACGTGGCCAGGCGGTCGCGCAGGCGCCGCTCGCGGTCCGCCACGCTCGCCGCCGTACTCGCGTCCATCCCGCCCCCGCTCCTGTCGCGCGCGAACCGCGCCGCGTCCAGCACCGCGTCCAGCAGGTGAAACGAGAGCCACGGCCGCGCTGTCGCCCTGGTCGCCGCGTCCGCTGCGCGCTTGTGGAAGCCCGGCTCGCCGTCCCGCTCGAGCAGCTCGCTCGCCGCCGCCACGCTCTCATCCGCGAGCGCGAGCGCGTCCAGCAGCAGCCCGTGCCGGAGGAACAGCGCCAGCAGCTTGCTCGGGTTGCCGCGCGCCGGGTGCGCCAGCGCCGCGTACAGCCACCGCGGCAGCACGGGCTTCTGCTCGTCGCCCGCGTCCCATGCGAGCACCGTCTCGGCCGCGAGTTCGTACTGCGTCAGCGCCTGGACCGCGCCCAGGTACAGCGCCAGCATCTCCCAGCAGAGCGCGCAGCTCTCGCTCGACACGCGGCGGCCGTACTGGTTGGCGACGCAGTAGCGCGCCAGCGACTTGGTCATGCTCGCGAACCGAGCGCCAGGCGCCGGCTCCTTGTCGCCTGCCTCCGCGCGGCGCGCAATGTCCACCGCGAGCTCCAGCGCCAGTGTTGCGGCCTCGCGCTTCTCCGCCAGCGTCCGGGCAGCGAACCCGCGGCGCCCAGCAGTAACAGTAGCAGTATCAGCAGTAGTAGTAGACGAAGGGAGCTTGCTGCTCGGGCCGTCGGATGTGCAAGCCTGCACGGCTGCGTCGACCAGGAGCGCGACCACCTCGTCCGCGCTCATGCGGCCTAGCAGCGCGCTCTCCTCGAGCCCAAACACGCGCAGGAGCCGCAGCTTGCCGTCCAGCACGGCGATCTCGCGCTCCACGTCCTCAAGCGACACGAGGTGGAGCGCCGCCGACGCGTTGGCCGCCGCTGACTGCTTAGCGCTCTCGAGCACGGCGGCCGAGCGCAGCAGCTCCTCCGTGTGCAGCTTGCGCACGACCCAGCGGCTCGGCGTCGGCAGCGCCAGCAGCGCCACGCGCGCGGCGTTGAGCGCGTCTCGCTGCGCCGTCAGCGCGTCCGCCACGGCCGCCGGCGAGCTCGCCTGGGCCAGGCGGAGGCGCAGCGCGAGCGCGTACATGGCCGCGGCCGCGTTCGCCGGCTGCTGCCGCCGCGAGTAAAAGGCGAACAGCAGGTTGTAGTGCAGCAGCACGCTCTGGTCGAGGCGCGCGGCCTCCGCGCCGCCACTACCGGCGGTGGGGCCGTGCGCAATGACGTTGGCGTTGGCGGCCTGCCACTGCAGCTGCTTCTCGACATCGCCCTCCACGGCGCCCCACTGCAGGTCGCACACGAGGTCCAGGCGTCCGTAGCGGCAGAGCTCCTTGACCAGGTAGTTGGCGCACTCGCCGGCCGTGTTCATCCCGTAGTCGGCGTCCTGCATCCCGGCGGCGCTAGCCATCCCGGAGGCTGAGGGCGAGTGGAGCGGCGAGGACACGGACGAGGCCGAGGCCGAGGCCGACGCCGCGAGGTCCATCAGGTGCATGAGCGCCAGGTGCGCGTCCCGGAAGAGCTGCTCCTCGACCGCGTACTTGAATAGGTTGACCCAGACGAACGACTGGAGCGCCGCGTCAGCCTCGACCGCGCGGTTGAACGCCTGCGTCGCGACGGCCCAGAGGAAGCCGAGCATCTGCTCGTAGAAGCCGCGCGGGATCGTCTGCTTGAGCACGCCCACCGCCTCGTACACGAACCGCTCGGCCGCGCGGCGCGTCGACTCGTCGCTACCGCCGCGCAGACTCGCGTACTCGTCCTTGTCGGCCACGAAGGACGAGAGGCAGATGCTGAAGCAGCGGATCGCCTGCTGGAAGCACCAGTACGCGTGGTTCTTGTCCTCCTGGCGCGCCGCCACCTGGCCCTCGCACGCAAGGCACTCGCCGATCGAGCGGATGTACTGGTGCAGCGCCCGGTTGCCGGCGTCTCCAGCGTAGCCGGCCTCGTGCTTGACGCCGCCCGAGCCGTGGAGACTGACGTCCGTCAGGCTGCAGCAGAACATGGCGCGCAGCAGCTTGAACTGCTTGCGCTTTTGCAGAAAGCGCACGAGCGACTCGTTCGGCTGCGAGACGTACTGCAAAATGTCGCGCGTGAAGGTGGCGAGCACGCCGTGCGCTTGCTCGCTCTGCACGCGCTTGTCCAGCAGCGCGCCCTCGAGCACCGACAGCGAGCGCTTGAAGGCGCTCGAGCGGCTCAGGCGCGCGTTGACGTCACGCAGGAAGAGCTGCAGCAGCGACGGCAGCAGCGTCGCCGACGACTTGGCGGCGGCAGCGTCCAGCTCGGTCGCGTGCGAGATGTTCTGGCTCGCGATCCAGCGACTGAGCTCCCATCGCTGGTAGATCGTGATGGCCTTGGGCAGGTGCACCTGGAGAATCCGTTGGAGCACCGACGAGTGGATGAAGGCCGGGCGCGAGTCGACGAGGAACGACAGCAACAGCACCACGCGCAGAGCCTGGTTGCTCATGGCGTCGACCGTCCGCGACGCCACTTGGTCGAACGCGAAGCACATCTCGTTGCCAGAGAAGAAGGCGCGCCGACCCGCGTAGTACTCGCCTGTTGCTGTCGCCGCCGCCGCAGCGGACACGTCGTCGGCCATGGCGTAGTCTTCGTCGTCTTCCTCGTCGTCTTCGTCGTCGTACCCGTTGCCAGGCCGCTTGAGCGGCGACGCAGGCTTGAAGGACCCGTGGCCACGCCACAGCTCGAACGGGAACAAGTGCGCCACCAGGTCGCGAAACACTTGCTGGTGGAAGCTCGCGTCCGTGCCGAGGAGCTTGCTCAAGTGTAGCACCGAGCGCGTGAGCTGGACCTCGGGCGAGCCCTCCGCGGCACTCGACGAGCCAGCGGAGCTGCCGCGCAGGCCCAGGCGGACGCAGTGGCGAGCGAGCGCGACGAACGACTCGACCTTCCACTCGGACACAATGTCGGCGACCTCGCGGTGGATGAACGACCGGAAGCTGCTGCTCGGGAATGCGTCGAACGCCGGCAGCACCTGCGTCATGACGTCCCGCACGCACTCGGCGCCGGCCGACGTTCCCTGCGGAAGGAACGCCGTGGCAATGGACGGCGCCGACGGGAACAGCAGCGAGATGCGGTTGCGACGCAGCAGTACGGGGCACCCGGGGAGCAGCGAGTTGGTCGTGAGCGCAAAGCCGATCGCCACGTTCTCCGTTCGCCAGTGCTTGGCGCACAGCGCCATCAGGTCCTTCCAGAGCTCAATGCGGAGAATGCTCGGCTCGGCAGCGTGACGCGCCATGGCGCCGCGGCTGTTGGCGAGAGAGACCCACTTGTCCGATACGACGCGCGTGAGCAGCTCCTTGTACTTGGACTGCTGGTGGCCGAGCTGGGAGAAGCGCGGCCCGAGCGACGCGTTCTTGCCGCCGACGTACTCTAGCGTGGCCATGAACAGGTTCTGCCGGGAGAACCGCCCCGGCAGAAGCACGCGCTCGCAGAAAAAGTCCTGCGGAGAAGACACAGATAGAAAGCGTCAGGCTCTGGCGTCATGCAGACTGCATCGCTTCACGCAGACAAAACACGCAAGACTCACGTCGATCCGCGAAGCAATGTCCTCTTCCTTGAGGTCGAACGGCCACGTGTCGTCGTCCGCCTGGTACTGCAGCCTCTGGTCGTTCAGGCTGCTCACGGGCTCGCCTTGGATCATACGCGGGCCTGTGAGCGCCATCGGATTCGGGTGGCTGTACACGACGTCGCCATCCGAGGAGCGCCACGCCGAGAACAGGTAGTTCTTGTCCACTGCAAAGTCGACCATCTTGAGCCGCTTGTGGTCGTTCGAGCCGAGCGACTTGTCCGCCAAGTCACCGACCGTGAACACCCGGGCGACCTCCAGGTCAAGTTCCACGTGTCCATTGGTCGCGAGCGGCACGACATCTCCGCGAAGCAGGTAGATCTCCTGCGAGTATCCCGCCGTGGTGTCAATGTGGACCAGCAGCCGGCAGTTGTCGCTCGAGGTGGACGGCAGCGCGACGACCTTGGCGTGCACGGCGCTCACGTCCGCCACGTCCGCGCCGGGCACGATGGCTGCAGCCTCGATGTCACCAAGCTGCTGCTTGCCGAGGCACGACTGACTCCCGTACGACCACGCACGCAGCACGCAGTCCGCCGAAATGGTGACGAGACACACGTCGCTCTCCTCGCTGTCGTCGTCACTCTCGATGGGGAAGCACGTCATGGCAAGCACCGACGCACGGTGGGCGTCGTCAGGCTGCCGCGCCTTGAGCAGCCCGTGCCAGAGCCACTTGACCATCGACTCCTCCGAGAAGGCGAACTCCTGCACCTCTCCGCCGGCTGACGAGGCCGACGGCAGCCCGAAGTTGACGCCCAGCACGCGGCCAGAGTCCGTGCCGAGCGTCAAGTTGAACTCGTTCACCCAGAGCGCCACCGTGATGATCTCTTCGGCCGCCAGGCTCTCCATGACGTCGCACCGGACGGAAGACGCGGGCTTGGCCGGTACGGCCGCCGCGTCAGCGTGCGAGAACACGCTCTGGTGCTCGTCGGCAGGCACCGAGTACGTGAAGTGGTGGATCGTGCCGGCGTGGGTCACAATGTTGACCGTCACGCCGTTCTCCTCCCACGACTCGACCGCGAAGACGCCCGTCGCCACCACTGGCGCTGTCCCATTGCCGAAAAACACGCGGCATTAGCACGACCCAGTCGCTTGTAGTTTCCATGGCTTCCATGGCCTTGAGCAGCTCCAATAGGTATTTACCTGGGAACTCCAGGCGGACTGCGTTCTGCGACAGCGACGTGTGCAGGCTCCACTCACGCAAGACGACCACGTTCTTGACCACGCGCCAGCTTCGCAGTCGACGCCACGACCGTCCACAATACACCGCGCGATATTTAGCGCCCTATACAACCGCACGTGACACCCACCAACCAACCGCAAGGATCTTCATCGATCCATCGATCGAGCGCTCCCGCTAGTTCGTACCACACGAATCGGTCCTTCAGCGCCTCATTCTGGAAGTAAAAGCTGCCGGAGCCCGTGCACTCGAGCGATCGGACTGGCCACGCATAGCATAGTCAATCAATCGTCAGTGTGCGCTCGATATGCTAGCGCGTTGGAGGGAGCACCGAGCGGCTTTGCACGTGCGTACCGCGGGCAAAGCTCTTGGACGGTTGCGTGCGCACGCCGGGCGGGAACGCGACGGCGAACGTCGGGGCACCCGCGGACCCCAGCGAGCTCTCGGCATCGCCGTCGTCAAAGCACGCGAACTGCGCCTCCTGTAGCCGCGCAGGCATGGAGAACGCCGGCATCATGTCGCGCGCGCCGAGTCGTCGACCACCCACGCTTCGGCTTGTTCAAACGCTTTGCGTGCCACCAAGGCGGCTGAGGTATGAAAAAAATGAATTTCGTAAAGCAAAATGCCGAAATTCTCCAATGCATGTGTAAAAAAAATCAAAACTACCAAAAACACAATACCATATGCCAGAAAGCGTGTGAATATATTACCAAAGTGTCAGCTATTGCTATTTGATGCCTTTTAATGCCGATAAACGCA
This sequence comes from Phytopythium mirpurense, assembly GCA_023338055.1. Taxonomy (NCBI): domain Eukaryota; phylum Oomycota; class Peronosporomycetes; order Pythiales; family Pythiaceae; genus Phytopythium; species Phytopythium mirpurense. Next base: position 21,941 of record JAADXZ010000137.1, read on the forward strand.
TATAAATGTACGCTTCTTGACACATATGCAATTTTATTAGTCATTTAAAAACAATTTTATATCACATTTTCTTAAAGTTAATCCACAGATTGTAATTGAATGATTGAATGATATTTAATATCTGCTACAATATGGACTGAAGTAATCAATACTGTCTGAATTTGCTTTTTTGCAATGTTCGCAATTTGTGCTTCGGGTCTTACGCGTGCGAACTTTAATCGATGATATAACGCCACCGTACGAGACGGTAGTATACGAGTTACATTGAGGATTACGTTTACACTTTATACCACCGATCAGCCTGGACCCGCCGGCGCTTGGATCCCAAGAGAACACACGGGCGACGGGAGCGCAGCGCTCCGGCCACAGTCAACAGAAGAAACGCCGGCGCTCACGACGGCGACAACCGTCTCGACAAGACCATCACCGTGCGCTTCATCACCATCCAGCTCCTTGTCGTCGACGCGCTCGATTCGCTATGATGGACAAGCTGATGCAGCAGAAGCAGAAGCTGCTGGACCCGGAGGCGGGCCAGCCGCCGGCGAGCGAGACCTACAATCTGCGCGCGAGCATCAACTCGCTGTGCCCGAGCCTGTCGTACCAGGAGCGCGTGATCGGCTTCATCACGTGCTTCGTGCTAGGCTTCCTGCTGTCTCTGGGCTCGACGTTCCGCCTCGCGCGGCTCGTGCGCGGCAACCCGGCGCCGTTCGCGATCGCGTACACGATCGGCAACCTGCTGTCGCTCGGCTGCACCATGTTCTTCGTGGGTCCGTGCAAGCAGGTCGAGACCATGTTCCACTCCAAGCGGCGCTACTCGGCGCTAGTCTACCTGGCCTTCATGGCTGGCACGCTGGCGTTGTGCTTCTCCCCGCACATCCCGCACCGCGTCGGGCTCGTGCTGCTCTGCGTCGTGATTCAGTTCTCCGCGCTGGTCTGGTACACGCTGTCGTTCGTGCCCTATGGTCGCAGCATGTTCCGCACGTGCTGCAAGCGCATGTGCGGCATGGCGACCAACGAAGACGAAGTGTAGCGCCAGTAGCAAGCGAGTTCGTTCTTAGCTCGCCAAGTCGGATGCGCACTAGCTCACACGCTCGCGTGTAGTGTGGTAATGCAACCATGTTTTTAGGTCTGCATTCACTCGCATGAGTATCCGGGCGCAGCCTCTTTCCATCACTCCACGCACGATCCCGCCTTGCTTGATGGGCTCGCCGATATATTTTGCCCCAAGACGAACTTGAACGGCTCGCCCCGACTCGCGCAGCGCGCGTCACTAGTCCGTCTTTGCGCGCTCCGCCGTCTTCTGCACGTCGTTTACCACCGCAGACGCGCTGCCGTCGAAGCCCGCGGGGATCTCCTTGAGCCGGTTGGCCTCGGCGATGAACATGTTGATGGAGACGGTGAGGCCGACCACGATAAATAGCATAACGAACACGTGGATCGAGTCGTCCAGCTCCGTGTAGAGCACCGCCAGCATTACGGAGAAGAGCAGCGCGAGCACGCAGTTGAGCGCGATCACGAACTCGCGGCTCCCCGGGCGCAGCACCTTGTCCGCGAACCGCGCCATCTTCCACGGGCGGAGGTTCGATTGCTTCTGTGGATCGTTCCGAAAGGTTGGTCATCCAGAGAGGGTTCGCATCAGTAGCCTGTAACTATTTAGTTTTGACCAATCCTCATCGCTTTTAACTTATTTTAGCGAATCAAAAGACATTTCAAGACTTTTTGTGGGTTATTTCGTAAAAAGCGCGCGAAAAACCCTGACCAGCGAATGCAAGCGATGCAACTCACTCGCCGTTGCAGTCGCTGTATGACGATGCAGCTACGCAGCAACAAGAAGCGCGACTTTGGCGCTGTGGGTGCGTCCTCTGATGCTGCGAGTCGCCCCGCGCATGCCGAGGAGGGCCAACCCGCGTCTCGTCCGCAGAAGAACGCGCGACATGCGCCGACAAGCTTGGCCAAGGAGCAGACGCCGTTTCTCTCGGCGCTCAAGGACAGCCTCGCGACTGCCTCTGATGGGGATGACAAGGTTCTGTACCGGTACGCCAACCTTGTGCCGGCGCAACTCATTCGGCGCTACAAGCGGTTCCTTGCGGACGTTGTGCTAGTGCCGAAAGTGGAGGAAAGAACCGAGCATCATGCCGATTCCTCGGGCGAGGCCGAGGGAGAGAGCCGAGGCGAGGTCACGATCCACTGCCCCAATACTGGACCCATGGTTGGCATGCTCGACGAGCCCATGGCTCGCGTACAGCTGTCCAAGAGCGCGGACCCCAAGCGCAAGTACGCGTATACCTTGGAGATGATCCAGGTCAATGTACGGCGTGTCTCGATGCCATAAATGATGTGCGCTGCAAACTAATGGGAGTGATAATCGCCCCCCTCTTTCAGAACGGAGAGCGCGGCGTCTGGATCGGTGTGCACTCCTCCTTGGCGAACCGCATGGTCGAGCGGGCGCTGGAGGCGAGATGGTTCACAGAGCTCGGGGACTACGACACGGTGCGGCGGGAGGTCAAGTTTGCGAAGAACAGTCGCGTGGACTTCGTCCTGTCGACGTCTGGGACAGACGGCTCGATCGCGCACGAGAAGTACGTCGAGGTGAAGAGCGTGACGCTCGCCACAGACTCCGGCGGCAGCAGACGCTGCGCCGTGTTCCCCGACACGGTCTCCACACGTGCGCAGAAGCACGTGGTGGAGCTGACGGAGCTTGTGGAGGCGGCGGCCAAGAAGAAGCACCGTTCCGTGAGCGGCGCCATCGTCTTCCTCGTCCAGCGAGACGACTGCCACGAGTTCGCGCCCTCCATTGCCCACGACCAAAAGTTCGCCGAGCTGTGTACGCTCGCGGCCACGAGCGGCATCCAGCTCCTGGCTTACGCTTGCGCGCTAAAGCCTGATGAAGACGCGCGCACGGGTCAAGTCCGTCTGCTGCACGCGCTCCCATTACAAGAGCAGCAACAGCAGACAACGGAGGACGAGGAGTAGGCTGAGAGCACAATAGCAGCAGCAGCAGCCACTTCAACGTGGTCAGTCGGATTTGTGAGTGGGTTATTATGACCAATCGTATCATGATGTCTGCAATTTGGTACTACAATCAAACAATCAAAACCGCCCATTCACTTTTTTCCAGCACACAGTTTGCTGCACACTCATCATGGTGCGAAACGTGGGGTGGAGCGTCCGTCAGTCGGCAACTTGACGGACGAGACACACGCGGCACGATGAGCGGCAAGAAGTGGCTCGACATTGGGTGCGTCCTGTCCCTTTGGGCGCCTCCAGGCTGTCCCTCAGCCCCCGACTGCGCTGCCGACTGTGGCGCTTGGCTGACGCGTGACTCGATGGCCCCTCGCGCAGCAAAAAGATCGTCGCGATTGGCAAGAACTACGAGGCACATGCGCGCGAGATGGGCGCCGCGAGCGCGCCCAAGGAGCCCGTGCTCTTCCTCAAGCCGACCAGCAGGTTCGCGTCTGCCGTGTTTGGACTGTAGTGTGCGGATTGTAGAACGCGCCTGACGAGACTCGTGTAACTTGTGTGGATGTGACTTGTGTGAATGTGATGGAGCAGCTATGTCAAGAACGGAGGCAGCGTGCTCCTCCCGCCAGGGATCGGCGAGGTGCACCACGAAGTCGAGCTGGGCGTACGTCTGCCTGTTGAAGCGCAGTTGCTAGCTGTTTATATCCTTGACTGCTGACCCATCTAGTGTATGGATGGCTTGGATCTTCTAGGTCGTGATTGGCAAAAGCGGGCGTGACATTTCCCAGGCGGACAGCATGGACCACGTCGCTGGCTACGTACGCTCTCCTCTTTCTTCCTCCGCAAGACTGCGACCACTACGGTCTATGCGTCTGACACTTGTCAGTATGAATGCTACAGGTGCTGGCGATCGACATGACCGCGCGCGACGTGCAGGCGAAGGCCAAGAAGGCGGGTCTGCCGTGGACGACCGCCAAGGGATACGACACGTTCACACCCGTGAGCGACTTTATCCCCAAGGAAGCCGTCCCGTCGCCCGACAACCTGAACCTGTGGCTCAAGGTGCGCTGAGCTGCGGAGTTGTTGGATTGTTGTACTCGCCATTCGATCGATCACTGAGCTAGGACGTTCGTTGCTCGTGCTCTTGCCACTTTCGTGCCTAGGTGGACGACGAGCTGCGCCAGAATGGCAACACGAGCGACATGGTGCACTCGATCCCGTCCCTGATCTCGCACGTCAGCCGGATCATGACTCTCGAGGAGGGCGACGTCATCATCACGGGCACTCCCGAGGGCGTCGGTCCGGTGCCACCCAACAGCGTACGTTGACACGGTGAATGTTGCGTTTGATCACCTTCGCACTGACGTTGGTGATTGTTTGTTGGTATTGCCGACTGCAGACGCTTACGGCGGGCATTACGGGCCTCATTGAAGTGCGCTTCCCCGTCGAAACGCGTGTGTACAAGGACTAGATCCAATCGGAGTCTGGGCACGCATGACAAGCTCAATATCGACCGCCGACAGCGTGTCGATCGCAGTCATAGCCAGGGACAAGCGCCACTGAGGCGATTGTAAGAAGCTCAGCTGTCGCGCAGTGTGTACTCTCCCACTGGCGAGCTCCACACCGGCATTTGTCGATTGATTCTTGTCGTGATGTCACAATCTAAACGCACTCGAATTTCGATGCTCCGCCACTTACCTCTTCCTGGATCGACAGCATGGAATGGCGGATACTACGAGAGCACGGAAGCTGGTGCCGGTAGTGCCAGCCAATGCACTCCGCTTGATGGATGCGCTTCCATTGCAGCGGCCGACACAACCTCTTCAACGCGAAGAACCAGGCAAATGCTCTTGTAATTATAACCAATCACGTGCTATTAGAATGGAATATACTCCAATCACCGACGTGTATTCCCTTTGCACCCTTTCAAACACTTCTCGCGACGCTCTATTGCATGCGTACATGGCGGACAGGGAGGAACGAGGAGGTCTCGCGGCCGATACTGGCGGCTGTATGGACGCCGCCGCCCAGGAGAGCTGGGCGCTGCCTGCCTGGGGCGCGTCCAGCGCGTCTTGCGCCAGCGACTGGAGCGGCGCCGACGCCTGGAGCGACGTGGAGGCGGACGTGAGCGTCGAGACCTCGAGCGTCGACAGCACGCAGCACCAGCGCGTGTACCGCGAGCAGCGCGCGCGGCGGCGGCCAGGGGAGGGCGGCGACGGCTCGGAGCGCGCTGGGCGTGATCTACGCGAGATCCACCGCTACTACCTGGAACAGCGGCGACTGGCGGAGCAAACGAGCAGCGCCGCCGACGGCCAAGGCGGAGCCCAAGCGTCGGATGCGTCGCAGGAGAAGCTGGCGGAGCAGCAGGCAGGTGTGCAGGCGGAGCTCAAGGCCGTGCGTCGGCAGCTCTCGAGCTTCCAGGAGAAGTGGGGGGCGAGCGCTAATGCGGCGGAGGCTTCGGCGACCGCTGTCACTCAACGCTCCGTCGACCAACCGCACACGCTCGTCGACGTTCATGAGGCCAAGCGGCTGGATAGCGCCGTGGAACGCGATGCTGCGCGGCAGTGGCTGTTGATGCTCGCGCAGAAGGTGCAGGCGCTCGCTCAGGACTACGCGCACGGTCCGAGCCAGTCGTTCTTCGCGACGGTCGCCCATTTAACAGGGCTAAAGGGGTCCGACCTTGACCAACGACCAATCGACAACGTCAAGACCACGAGGACTGTAGAGTCCGAGCCGGTTCTGTTACAAGGCTCTGGCTGGGACGGGCTGAAGGCGATGGCGTCGCCTGACATGGCGGAGCAGATCTTGGCGCTGGAGAGAGCCATTACGCAGCTCACTGAGTGTGTGCGAGGCCACTCGACGCGCCAACTGGCGTGCTTTGACCAGTCAATTCGACAGCTCCAGGCGTTCCACAACGCTCGCGTGCAGCGAGTCGTCGACGAATCCCTCGAGGAGCTCAAGCTCGTGCGCGGACGGTACCGGAAGAAGACGGAGCGCCTCGAGGCGGAGCTGAGATCGGTGAGTAGGGCGCGTGTTCCGCGGTGGCCTGACTGCCACTGACGGTATTTGATGGTGGCAGCAGGCAAGCCAGTCGGTCCGTGAGTGGCAGGAGAAAGTGAAGCACGCAGAGCATCGACAGCAGGCGGCAATGCACCAGTTGGCAGATGCGAACGCGCAGGTGGGTAGTGTCAACCCGTCGCGTGTTGGAATTCGTTCTCCAACTAAACCCCGCGGGATGCCGCTCGTGCAGATGGAGACTGATCGGAAGCAATACGAAGCCGACCTGCTGCGAGTACGAGAGCTGCTAGAGTCGGCGTGCGCGGAAAAGGAGGAGGAGCTCGGTCGTAGGCAAAGTGACCACGAGGCTGCGTCCGTCTCGCTCGAGCAGACGCGTGCACAAGTGTCGGAGCTTCAGATGCGGTGCAAGGCGCTGATCGCGCAGCAAGCTAGCGCCAAGGAGCTGTACGACCTCGAGAATCTGACGCTGCGTCAAACGATTGGAGACCTACGCGAGCAACTCGCAAACACTCAGTCGGAGGTCCGTTACAACCACCCCTCCTCATTCCTCTACGTGTGGTCTAACATGTCCATGTTGTTGCACAGCATGGTCAGGAGAAACAACGACTCGAAGACGAGATCGCAGCGCTAGAACGTAGGCTCCGGGACGAGTTGGATCAGCTAGAGGCACGCGTGAAGGAAGAGACTCGAGCCGAAGTGATGGAGGCGCATTTGCCCAGTCGAGTGCGCGAGGTGGAGCGGCGGTATGCTGACGATCTCCAAGCCTTCCAGCGCAAACACAACGCGCACGTTGCCGAGTTGACGACTCGCATCGAGCAAGCAACGGCGTCCGTGGCGCCAACTCTTGTCCACCGTCGCACAATTGAGACCCAGACTGATGAAGCTATAGAAGCCTCGACACCTGGACAAGACGCCGAAGACAAGCGCGTCGAGGACCTCACGCGCAAGTGCCGCGCACTGGAGAAGCTCCTGAACAAGAAGTTCGAAGATGCGTCCGAGTCGATGGCGTCCAGCCGGCTTTGCGCGTCGTGTCATTCGGACAGCGCGCCACTCCGCCTGAGCGCTGCAAGCCCCGCCGGCCAGCATCAACAACCCCACCGCATCGAGAAGAGCAAGGCGCTCGCGCGGGCGCTGCTGTCGTCATCTCGCTCGTCTCTCGAAGACGCGCTGTTCCCTGACGCGGCCGATGGCGACGACACAATGGCGACCGAGGAGCAGACGACGATGAACGCGGCCGACATGTGGGACTCAGCGTCCTTCACGTCGCTCGACTCGGTGGATGACGCGTCTTCCCTCCGCCCGCTGCCGCCGCGAGCGCCGTCTGCGCAGGCGCCGTCCACGCAGGAAATGGCCGCGCTGGCACGCAAGCTCAAGCGCTTCGCGGCGAAGGCCTCAGCATCCTCGACATCCGTTTCGAGTAGCCACCGCGAGCCCGACCCGGAGCTGAGCAGCGACGCGCGAGGGATTCCACGGAGGAACAACGCGAATGGGAGGAGAGCTCCGTCTGTGGTTTCGTCGCGAGACACGAAGGCCTCACCGTCCGACCGCCGATTGAAGGTGGCGACGACGGGCTTCTCCTCGTTCGACGACTTGCTTCAGTCGATCTCGTCGCGGCGGACGTCGCCCCAGTAGAGATGCAATACCGGGGGCTGTTAGTCACTTGCTGTAGTGGACGTTGAAGTGGAGGGAGGTGACGCGCTGGGGTCAGTGGCTCTAAAGCTTCTGCATACACGGTACATGGTAGATAAGCGCGGCGTGTCTATGCACTCCATGCTCGCGTTCGTTTGGACACAAAAAAACACAGCGCATCCAAAAGGCGCCACCCTCAACTAGCAACCGACCACTTCAACCGCAACGTCCATCATGCCATCACTGTCAGACTCCTGAGAATGGCAAGCTGAAGCAAAAGCTGAAGCTGAAGCTGACTATTCGCGTCTGATTGCAGCGTCCAAAAGCTCGACAATGGCACAGTTCGCACTGGCATCTGGGTCCGTGGCTTCCTGCCAAAGCAAGCCCGTGAACTAACCTTTTTTACCCAGAAAAAGAGGACGGTCAGACCTTCCTCGTTTTCTTCTGGTTATCCATCATACAATTTCCTTGTGTGGATGTTGGATGTTTAACCAGGGATTACCCTCCTTGACGTGCATGGGCTTGCGAGTCCTTCCTGGCAGTCCGTGCTCTCGCCACCTTGCGTCTGCGCGGATGGCTCCCTAATCTTACAACACGCAATGCGCGGCCACCCGTTTCGCAAACCGACCACGCAAAGCACGCCGAGGCGCAATGCCCACACCACTGCAACTTGCGGTGCAAGCAGGTCAAGCAAGTTTCTACTTCTTCGGACAGTAAAGTAGCAACCGCTCTTGCATCCCGCCTCCAGCCATGCCTGCCACTCAATGCGTCCATAAGTTGCTCCTTGAGGGTAAAATACGTCTACAATACGCAGTACCCCCTCTCAAAATAACGTTTGATACGCTGCTACTTCGCGACGAGCTCCGACCGCAGATCTCCAGCGCCCGTGCGTCACTTATTCGCCAATTCATTTCGCGATTGCGTCCGGCCGACCGCCGCCCTCCGCCTCGCCCTCCCCGCCACTCTACCTAGCCACCCACGCCACCCACCTCCACCTCAGCCAGCATGCTGTTCCCTCGGTCGGTCGCTCGCCCCTCTGCCTCCGCGGCGGCGGCCTGGCGCGCGCTGTCGACGTCGGTGGCGGACGCGCACCTGCTGGTGCTCAACGCGGGCTCGTCGACGCTCAAGTACAAGATGTTCGAGGTGGCGGGCCACCGCGGCGTGGGCGCGCCCGTGTTCTCCGGGCTCGTGGAGCTCTCGACTGCCTCGTCGGCCGACGGGCGCATCACGCACAAGAACCTGGCGACGGGCGAGAAGCAGGAGGTGTCGCTGCCGCTCGACACGCACCGCACGGCGCTCGAGATGGCCGTCGGGCGCTTCTTCGGCGGCGACGTGGAGAACATCAAGGCCATCGGGCACCGCGTGGTGCACGGCGGCGAGGCCTTCTCCAAGGCCACGCTGATCGACAACCAGGTGATGGAGGCGATCGAGGACAACATCAAGCTTGCGCCGCTGCACAACCCGGGCAACCTGCTGGGCATCGAGGTGGCCACCGAGGTGTTCGGCGCCGAGGTGCCTCAGGTCGTCGTCTTCGACACGGCCTTCCACGCCACCATGCCGCCCAAGGCGTACACCTACGGCGTGCCCTACTCGCTCTACGAGGACCACGGCGTGCGCCGCTACGGCTTCCACGGCACGAGCCACCAGTTCGTGCTCAAGGAGGCGGCGCGCATCCTCGGCAAGCCCGTCGAGAGCACGTCCGTGGTCACGTGCCACCTGGGCAACGGCTCGAGCATGGCCGCCATCCGCAACGGCCAGTGCATCGACACGACCATGGGCCTGACGCCGCTCGAGGGACTGCTCATGGGCACGCGCAGCGGCGACGTCGACCCGGCGCTGCACAACTTTCTGGCCACGCAGCTGCACATGACGATCGCCGACATTGACAAGATGCTCAACAAGCAGTCGGGTCTGCTCGGCATCTGCGGCGAGAGCGACATCCGCGTCATCCAGGACCGCGTGCGCGCCGGCGGCGACCCGCTCGCCACGCTCGCGCTCGACGTGTACGCGCACCGCGTGCGCAAGTACCTCGGCGCCTACCTGCTCGAGCTGGGCGGCGCCACGGACGCCATCGTCTTCACGGCGGGCATCGGCGAGTCCTCGGCCATGATCCGCGAGCGCGTGTGCAAGGACCTCTCCTTCCTCGGCGTCGAGCTCGACCAGGCCAAGAACGCCGTGTCCATGATGGGCTCGGGCCCCGTCGAGATCCACGCGGCCGGCTCCAAGATCCAGGTGCTCGTCATCAACACGGACGAGGAGCGCAGCATCGCCGAGCAGACGTTCGAGATCGCGCTGCACCACTAGCGATGTGGGCACCGGTACTATCCTACCCAGTCGCCAGGATGATGGATCAGTGGGCGGGTGGGCATCAAGGCGTGGCGTCGACGACTCGGCCGCTGTTGCTGTAGCTGTAGCTATATACCAAGTAGCTTCTTGCTACCTACGTGCAGTTGCAGCCATGCCGCGCAGGCTGTCGACAGGTAGGGACGGAACCAAACCAATGAATGCATCATTACCCTAAAACACAGTATCGATCGGTAGAGCTTCTCTTTCTCTCTCCACCGTATCAAGACAAGAGACACACTCGGGCGATTGATAGCGAACACACCACGGACAAAAGGGATCTGTTCGCACTCTATAAAGGCGTGGCCGCCAACGGCTTGGCTCACGATCGGCGGCGCTTTTTGGACGCCTTGCCCCCGGCTTGTTGCTGCTGCGCCAGCGCGTCGCGCACGAGCTGCTCGTAGTCGTCCGCGCTCGCGAACAGCGCCGTCTTCTTGCGCTTCTGACTCGACGTCGGCGGGGTCTGCTTGGCCGCCAGCGCGCTCAGCTCCTGCTGCAGCACGGCGTCCTGCTCGTCCGCGTCGTCCGCCATGGCATCAAAGTCCAGACCGTCCTCGTCGTCCTCTTCGCCCTCGCTTCCAACTTGTCCGGCATCGTCGTCACTGTCCTCACCGTCCTCATCCGCATCGCCGTCGCTCTCGCCGTCCAAGTGCTTGGCGTCCTCCTCGTCCTCGTCCTCGTCGTCGTCCCACCCCTCCATGTCCGGGTCCTCGTCGTCCATGTCGCCGTCCTGCATGATCCCCTCGGCCAGCTGCTGCGCGTACGCCTCAATGTCCTCGTCCTCGTTCTCGTCTCCGTCCTCGTCAATGTCCGAGAAGGGGTCGCCGTCCCGGTCGTCCTCGTACTCCGTCCTCTTCTTGCGCCGGCGCGACGGCGTCGCCGCCTCGCGCTTGGCGCGCTCTTGGAAAAACTTGTAGAAGAACCGGTCGCTCGCCTCCAGCGCCTCCTCGCCCTGCGCCAGCACCGCTTCCGTGTTGAGCGGCGCGAACGTCCACTTCTTGGCAGCCGCGGTGCCGGCCACGCTGCCGACCGCCGCGCCGCTCGCGCGGTGCCTCGGCTTCTTGTTGACGAACTTTTCAAAGAACGCCAGCATCGTAAAGTCCACGAGCGGGTCGCCGCCGTACTGGATGCCGCCGGGTCGGTTTTCCAGCACCTGCCGTGTGAACATCTGCACCGACGGGTGGTAGTGCCGCGCGAGAAGGTCCAGCTCCCACGCGCACGACGCCTCCGCCTTGGCGTACAGCGGGTTGCGCTTGCGAGGGTCGTACCCGGCGGCGGCGTCCGACTCCTTGGCCACCGCCGTGCTCGTCGCGTCCGCGTCGTCAAAGCTGACGACCGCACCGCCAGTAGTGCCAGTAGCAGCCGGAGCCAGCGCGCCAAACATCTTGGCCAACACGTTGCTCGACTGCTCGGCGTCCGAGCGGCCGTCCTCGCGAGCGCCGGACGCGCTCTCCTCCTCGTCCTCTTCCTCGTCCTCTTCCTCGTCTTCCTCCTTGTCCAGGTGCTTGGCCGCCTCGGCGTCGACAAAGTGCTCCTCTTCCATGCTGCTGCCGGTCGCGGCCGCGGCCTCAGGCTGGTCGATCAGCGTGCGCAGCTGCGGCTTGAGCTTGAGCAGCTCCGAGAGCAGGAAGAGCACGGCGCAGGCGAAGGCGGGCGTCATGGCGGTCGCGACCTGCAGCAGACGCTTGAGCACGGCGCTGATGCGCGCGGGCGACACGTCCGCCTTCATGGCGCGGAACACGAGGTTGAGGAAGGCCGTGTGCTTGGACGTCTCGCGCAGCCGCGGGTCCAGCAGCTTGTCGTACAGCGCCACGTAGAAGCGGTCCGAGACCGAGTTGGTGCTGTGCATGACCTGGAAGAGCAGCATGAGCGCCTGCACGCTCGTGCTGTGGTGGCCCTTGTGTACGACCGCGAAGAGCGTGTCGATCTCCTGCTGGAAGTCGGCCGACGTCGCCTTGGCGTACGGGAACGCGCGGTTCACGCCCAGCAGCAGCGCGCTCAGCAGCTTGCGGTCCAGCGCGCTCGCGAGCGAGTCGCTCCTCTTGGCGCCGCCGCCCTGCTTCTTGTGCTGCTTCTTGCTCTTGCTCTTGCTCTTGTCTTTGCCCTTGCCCGACTTGTTCATGGTGTCGTCCGCCGCCCCCGAGCCGTGCACTTCCTTGGAGAACAGGCCAAAGTAGACCGTGATGAGGTGCGCCGCGAGCTCGGCGTCGTCTCCAGACGCGTCGAGGTATATCTGGTTGAGGAAGAGCACGGCGTTGTACTTGGCGCGGTCCGAGACCTTGGAGCGCGTGAGCAGCCGCTCGACCTCGTCCACCACGACGCGCTTCATGGCGGGGTGCTCGCGCAGCAGCTCCTGCAGCACCTTGTGCAGGTAGGCGGCGATCTTGCGATCCGGGTCGCCGAGCTTGTTGACGAGCATGGCGAGCAGCACGGCCTCCTGCTCGGGCTTGGCCGCCAGCAGCGCGCTGGCCGCGCGCACGCACGCGCGCTTGTGGTTGTCCACGGCGTCCTCCATGCCGCTCGAGAGCACGCCCACGAGCTGCGCGAAGGCCGTCTTGAGGCAGTGCTCGAAGAACCAGAGCACGAGGTGCGTGGGCGTCGCGCGCGGGTGGTCCAGCGGGTTCTGGTGGAAGAAGCGCAGCTTGCGCGCGTCCGGCAGCAGGTTGTTCACGAACAGGTCCTTGAGCGACTCGACGGCCATGAGGCTCTCTCGGCGCGCCTTCTTGTTGGCCATGGCGATCAGCTGCCCGAGCCGCGCCACCGAGTGGAACGGCGCGCTCTGCACCGTCAGCGTCAGCGACGCCACGCGGTCGCTCAGCGTGCCCGACTTGATCATGGTCGCCAGGTACTTGTCGTCGCTCGACATCTTGCCGCTCTTCTTGGCCTCGAAGCGCGCCACCTCCTGCTCCAGCAGCCGCTGCGCCAGCCGCTTCTTCTCCACCACCAGCGCGTCCGTCGCCAGCAGCGCCGCCGCCGTCGCCACGGCCGCCGTCTCCTTGCTAGGCTTCTTCGCCTTCTTCTTCCCGCCACTCGCGTCCACTGCCGGCTCCACCGGCTTGAGCACCGGCGCGGCGTCGTACCACGCGACGCTGCCGTCTGCCAGCTTGGCGCCCAGCGCCTGCAGCTCGGCCGCCGCCTTGGCGTCGACGCTGCCGTCACTGCTGCCCGAGGACGCCTTCTTCTCCGGTCTGTCGCGCGAGCCATGTGGGCGCGGCGGCGTGGAGGACGTGGAGACCGCCTTGCTCTGCGTCTTGGACGCGCCCTTGGCGCGCCGCTTGCCCGTCGGAGCGCGCGCGTTGCCCGCCATCGTCTCCGGAATGTGATGCGGCTTGTGCGCTGCTGGTCGATCGAATGGACCCAGCGGCGCCCATTCGTTTGAGCGAATTTTATACGACCGACAGCGAATATACGTACCTATACGGAAAAAATACAAGCACGCTCAACCTTTGACCTATTTTTCTCGTTTAGTAATTATTTTCGCACAAAGCAGAAGCTCACTGATTTAAGTTACACATAGGAAAGGACAATCTTGGGTACTGTCTTTCGATATATTTTTACATCCTACCAAGGCACTGATTTGAGCTACTCCTGAGAGAGGGATATCTAGGATACTGATTCTAGACAGCTCTTCATCCGTCCTTCTCTAGAAATGTATGATATAGAGTATGAAGCAGATATATTTCGCACAACAACGGTAGTGTATTTGTAGTACGTACGAGTCATACGAAATTCAATATTAAAGATCGTTCGCGTACGTTTACGAAAATGGAAGGTATTTCTGATTGATTTTGATGGATTGTGTCCAATTTCTGTCATATATACGATGCTTTTCGTCATAATTCATACAAAATCCAAGATTGCGTCTTTTACACCAGATCATAGAAATTTCTATGATCTGGTGTAAACGTTTTGTGACCTGTCACCGTTGCGTACCGTACAATATCTTTCATATTTTACTTCGCAATAGTAATGGTTTGTGTTCGTATTCTCTTATCCATATTATTTCTACTTCAACATGCACCGACAAAAATATAACTAATATATATGGTATATTGTTATAATGTTGAGCAATATTTTGAGAAAAATCACAACTTTTAGAATTCAAAAATCATTACAAATATTTCTACCAGTGCGGCCGCTGGCACTTGGCTTTACTATTAAAATGATATATTTTGTAAAACAAGTACATATTTTCCTTGTACAGTACTACCCATACAAACGGTAACTTAATTCTATGGTTTTGCTGATTTCTGTCATATGTCGCAATGCTTTTCGCCAAAATTTATACAAAACCCAAGATTCGGCTTTTTACGCTCATCGTAGATTTTTTTTATGATGAGGTATATGGGTTACCGTACTGTATAATATATTTCATAGAACGACCTCATTGTGATTGGTTATATATGCAGTGTACGCGTATATGTAGGCTTGAGAATAACACATCACACCGGTTCATGAGGTTATTGGCTAAAAATAATGACTTTAGATAACTGTTTTGTGTATATTCCGATCCAATCACTACCAAAATTTTACATTTCGCAGAACAGAGTACATATTTTCCCTGTACAGTACGTAAAAAAAGATCGAGCAAGTAATGTATAATATATTTAATAAATTACTTAGCAAATGTAATGGTTCAAGTTCGCCTTTATTACGCGAGGACGGCTTCTGCTGAAAATGAGGCGGCTCGGGGACAAGTGGTTCGTCGTGTCGGAGCTCTGGTGGGGGCGCGTCGTCGAGGCTGGCGACGGTACTACGGCCAGCGACAGCGACGACGACGCCGACGCCGCCGACGAGCAGCAGCGCGCAGTAGCATCCTCGTCTCGGATCCAGAACGACCGCCTCGTGGACCGATCGCGAAGCTGTCGGTGCTGCAGCAGCTCGTTGCTCAAGCCTGGACTGGTACGGCACGGGCGAGGAGTTGGAGCTGGCAAAGGCGCAGCTTGAAGCGGCCAGCGGATTGCGTAACATGTGATGACACGGCGGGGGCGCACACAGGTCGAGGGCGTGGACTACCGACTGGTGAGCGAGCGCGTGTGGCGCGCGCTGGCGCTCGAGTTCGGCTACGACTGGGAGATCTGCCGGTCGGTTGTGTCGCTGCGCAGCGTGTATGGGGGCCCTACGGAGCTCATAGTCGACGTGTACCCTGCCAAGGTTCAGGTAACTACAGGCACTTGAGCGGGGTGGGCCTTTTTGCATCTGAGACGGACGGAGATCGATGTTTGGAACAGGGGCACGTGGGCGCGGGGCCGCCGGAGTACCCTCCTCCGGGTGTGGATTTCGATGGTGAGGCGGAGGCACCACCGAGGGGCGATCTTGATGAACCGTGGAGACAAGAGCTGCAGCCCGGGCACTTGCTGGACGCGCTCGACACTGGCGACACGTGGTGGGGCCACAGTTGTGTGTTGTGTTGTGGTTGGTGACGGATGACGCCTCGTCCGACTGAAACGCCACGCTCTTGAACTGACAGGTATGAGGCGCGCGTAGTGGAGGCAAGTACAAGTCAGGTCAAGGTGCATTACCGTGGATGGAGCACCCGGTGGGACGAGTGGATCGACCGCCAGTCCAGGCGACTCATGCCGCTGCACACGAGGGTGCGGGAGTGGCGCAAATTCAAGGTCGACGACAGCGTGCAGGTGGGCGTGCCGGTTCCGGGCAAGAAGCGCCTGGAGTGGCGCGACGCGAGGGTGCTCGCGACGGCCGATACGCTGCTGGTGCAGCTCCGCATCGACAATGGACAGATCGAGTGGGTTGACGCGCAGGAAGAGCGGCTCTGTCCGCCAGGCACGCACCGCGTGCGCACAACAGCAGCCTCAAGCGTCCCGAACGGGCGCAAACGAGCACGAGTGAACGGTGACGCGCACCAGGGGGATCGCGGTGGCGAGTGCGACGACAATGCCTTGTTGTTTGGGTCAGAATAGTGAAGCGTATGGCGCCCGTGTTTGTCCAATCGGGCGAGTGTGGAGATGAAGGAAGGGAAGGGATGGTAGGCAGAAAGCCACGATGGCAGGGCGAAAAGCAACCGTGGCGACTTCCAGCGGCTGTGTGACGCATAACTCTGAGTGACACTGCCAGCACCAACTCCTGGCGAGCGTGGTCGACATGAGGGGAGACGCTCATGCGCACTAGGTTCTACAGTAGAAACTCGTCCAGCCTCATATGATACCCAATCCTATTAATACTGGCGTAGGCGCGCAACCCCGTACACATTGCTTCGTTCGTTTAACTGCGCGGCCTTGATGAGGCACAACTTGTCGAGAATTTCCATTTTCCAGTGGTCCCTTACATAGACAACGAATACTAGGCGCAAGGCCTGGCGCGCAAGATCGCGGCGGCGCTGATGCCGCACGTCTCGCGCTTGCCTGAACTCGGCAACGCGACTGAGAGCACCCTACCCTGCGAGCGCGGCTCTCAAGCGAGCGATAACCCCGTCCGCTTCTTCCGGAGCCGACCTCACGAGCAGTCTGCGCGACATACCGACGTTGCATTTCAACTTCAAGAGCTCTTTGATGGTCTGTAGACGCTCATGGTCGGGAGGGAAGGAAGGCCAGGAAGGTTTGGGCGGGCATGTGGGGGAAGTACAGTAGTCAACAGAGATGGTTGAAAAGAATGGAATTGGCAGCGATGTTTGCCTACGCGCCGTGTCCGATCGAACACCCTTTGGCCCTCGTTAGTTCGTTCCCGACGTCGGCATCGGAATAGGTGCGTCGGTGCCAGAGGCTCCTTGGAAGGCGTCGCTGAAGAATTTAGCGGCGAGTCTTTGGTTGCAGCGGGGGTGCAAGAGGTAAGGCGTTGGGTCGCAGGGAGCTCGTATATTCCAAAGTGAGGTCCTAACCGATGCGTCTTTCCTAGACATGCATGCCCATGGGGCGTCCATGGCGTCTTCCTACGCTAATATGTAAGCGCCTCCCTGCTTCCTCTTTTTCTATTGCTTTTTTGTATGTTTTGTCTTTTTCTTGTTTGTGGATTGGCAATACAGGTCCAGCACCTCTACGCCGGCGCGAGCCCAAGTGCTGCGTCGCGGCGCGTCGGCGGCTGGTTGGGGTGCGCTGGCAGCGTGCCATTCGTTGGCAGCTTGCCGGCGCACCTGGCGTCACCGTACCCTCTTGGCGCGGCGGTGCCTGGCGCCTAGCCATTCGTTGGCAATGCGCCAACGCGTCGGGCATCACCTCGCCGGGTCGGCGGGGTGATACCCGGATCGCTACATTGGTCGTGTTATGGATTTACCGGTAACAGCGTCAACGTCGGTGTCGGCATGAGAGGTTCCGTTGGAGGTGTCGGTACAGGAGTCGGAGGATCCTTTGGAGATGTCTGTACAGGAGCTGGAGGATCCTTAGAAGGCGTCTGAACAGGAGTCGGTATGGGTGCGGGTGTCGTAGTCGGAGTCGGAGTCGTGTGATGAGGTAAGTCGCCAAAAATCCCGAGGGACTCAAGGCGCAGCCCACGAACTAGGCTTAATTCCAGAAATCAAAGTACAGAGTGGCACAAGCAGGGGCTGATGCTGCGCACGCTCCGGGACGCGCCAGTAAAACTAGTGTGGCAAAGCCGTGCGACAAATTTTCTCACCCAACGGCACCCACCCATCTACGGGTCGCAAAAAGCGGACAAGGTGGATTTTTGGGTATTTGGATCTCGGGATCCTTGGATCTTTGGATCCTTGGATCTTTGGATCCTTGGATCTTTGGATC